>JAHBBA010000147.1:0-93309 GCA_018806925.1 Skeletonema costatum | reverse complement strand
AAACAACCATGGCGGCTGCCCCTGCAGTCGTCGGCGATCTCATTATTCCGCTGCGCAGTTGGATGGACATCGAGGCAAAAAAGACGCCGTTGACGGGATCCGAAGAGCAGCCCAAATCATAAAAAGACGTGCAGCAAAGAATCGATTATTCGGAAGGCCACCGTTGCATACGGAATTGTGGAGCTGCTTATGCGCTCAGATACTAATAATAATGTTGAGGCGCTGGATGAAGATGTTGTTCAAATTGATAATTTCGCCGTTCACGTGTCTAAAAAGTCATCGCGGCAACGCCATCAGCTGTGGGATGACATAAAGGGCGTTAGCATGATATATCCCGAGTTGGCGCTATCAATCGAAGAGCCCGCGTATCTCAGCTGTTTGATGGCGCCCGAAGAGAAGCAAGGTCAATTCGGGAGATATTTAGAAGTTGAAGAGATGATGACATCTGAGGTGCCTCCACCAGAAAATTCGCCTGTAAGAACTGCAGTGGCGGCGGCGGCAGAGTCTGACGATACAGAAAGTAGAACGACCGACCACCGCTGCTATTATTTGGTTGCAAAGGTGCTCTATGAGCTATTTGTCAATGAGATATTTCCTGAAGATTGTTCTCTCGCAGAAGGAGTTTCTACGGTTACGGCTGCGGCAACTGAAGAGCCTGCACCTAAAAGGGCAAAGTCATCATTCCCCCAAAGCTTAGACAAGGCTGATCTACCATTTCAAAGACCATCCATCGTCCGAATGCAGCAGCTTGGAATTCCGGCATCGCTTTGCCTAATGACGGACAATCTCCTCGAATCTGCCTTGAGGGGGGACAACGGTCAATCTTCAGATGACGCATACAAGTCATTGAGGGACGTAGCCGAAGATTTGCATCTGCTGCTGCTCGATCCAGACCGCTTTGTTTTCGACAACGAGGTGCAAAGTACTGAAAACATGAAACTCCGCTACAGAAAAGAGAAGCTGTATGGACGTGATAAAGAGGAGTCTCTCATAACTGATGCATTCTGTCGAGTGTCCCGCGGAAAGAGTGAGGCATTCTTCATTGGTGGCTTCTCAGGATGCGGGAAGAGCATGTTAGTGAATACTTTGAGGGCGAGGGTGAATGTTGTGGGGGGATATGTGATCAAACACAAGTTTGACGCCTTGTCTCAGGAGAGATCCCTATCTGGCGTTATTTCGGCAGTTAATCAATTATGTCTGGTGCTGAAAGATAGGAATACTCCCCCCAAAATTGCCTTGCTTGCCAATAAGCTGAGAGATGAATTTGGAGCTGATATTGGCCTGCTAGCAAGAATAGTAAAGAATGTCAAAGTGCTTTCGCCTGAGTTTGTCAGTCCAGCGGCGGCGGAAGAAGCTGGAGGAGGAGACAAAATGAATGCTCGTAGTGTTGGATTTACGCTCTCACGTTTTATGAGGTTGGTCTCAAGCCCGAAGCACCCAGTAATGGTAAGTTATTCATGATTGGCTGAATTCAATCGTCTTTTCGTTCTTGAAGGGGAAGCCTCACGTTTGTTTGTCTGTCATGCGGCTGCTGCAGCTCTTTTTGGACGACTTACAGTGGGCTGATGACACTGCACTTGACGTGATTCACACGTTCCTCTCGGACACGATGGGCAGCTGCATGTTTTTTGTTGGCACATATAGGGATAACGAAGTTCATGCTGGCCATGCTGTCTTCGATTTGATGAAGAAACTGGAGAGTAGCCACGTGCCAACAAACAAAGTATCTTTAACCGGATTGGACCGAGAGGATCTCAACACAATGATATCGGATGCTCTGTGTCTATATCCACGCATCTGTAAATCTTTATCAGAAGTTGTGATGCAAAAGACCAAGGGTAACCCATTCTTCGTTTTGGAATTCATTAGATCGTTAAAAGACCGCGACCTGCTGAAGTACAACTTTCATCAGAGGCGGTGGGTATGGAACGAGGGCACAATACGGGCAGAGGAGATCACAGACAGTGTCCTTCAACTTCTATCTTCCGAAATGAATGGATTATCTGACAATGTTCAATTGCTGCTGAAAGTAATGGCTTGCTTTGGGACGAAGACCAGCGAGTCGGTGATTGGTTACCTGGTGGATTCTGCCGAGTATTCTGCGGTTGACGATGGGTTGAAGAAAGCAGTCAGTGATGGATTCATTGAGAGGAACATAGAAGGGACTTTCAACTTCGTGCATGACAAGGTTCGAGAGGCAGCATACAATCTCATTCCCGAAAGCGATAGAAAGCAGGTATGTGTTTTGTGACTTTTTTGCTGCTGTTGCTGTGTTCACTTTTTGGTTCATTCCTTCGTCTCTAATTGTTTTGATTTCGTCATCAGTTTCACTACAACTTGGGAAGAGTGCTGCACTCAGTTTGCGAGGGGAAGGATGTAGGCGACACAATACTTCTGATTGCTACCCAGATAAATCATGGCAAAGAGTTCATTCTGAAGGATGATGAGTTGTGTTTGCCTTTTGCGAAGCTGAACATGGCTGCCGGGAAGATGGCCATCGACAGCTGTCGTCACAAAACGGCTTATGCATATCTTGAAGTTGCTTCATCACTACTTCCTAATGATCATTGGGAAAGCAATTATGACATCAGTCTTCGACTCAGCTTCATGATGGCGAGTGCTGCTAACTCGTCTTGTAAGTATGACGAAGCCGAGATCATTTTGCAAAGGATATTGAAAGAAGCTCGCTGTACAAAAGACAAGCTACCTTCATACTTTGTTCTTTCTCAACGTAAGTGTATCTTCTCATGTTGTTTCTCAGTCGTGACCTGGTCACATTGAAGCTCAGCCACCAACTAACATCGTCCTATCGCCTTTCTCCAGTCTTCCAAGCACAGGGCAAAGTAGTTGATGCGTACGGGACATGCTCTTCTATTTTAACTCAACTCGGGGAGACAATCCCAGATTCAGTTGATCCTGAGGTAGTTAGAGCCATGATTTCAGAAACGCTGAGAAAGTATGATGAAGTCTACTGTGATGATTGGCTTGGAAAGAAGATGGAAGATTACACTCTGCGCTATGTAATCAGATTCTACGGACAAATGGCAACTTCTGCCTATTTCTTCAAAGTTCACATATCGTAGCTTATTTTGTCTGCAAAGGGGCCCAGCTGAGTTTGGAAAATGGAGTGTGCCAACATACTCCACTAGTCTTCCTTCAGCTATCTAGTATTATCATGCGAAGTGGCAACAACATAGCATGCGCTCAGTAAGTGGCAATACATACGTTTTGTGTGCGCCCTCTTCCTCGTCTAATTTCTAATCATCGTATCATCTTCTTTGCAGTCGTATTGCAAAGGACGCAATGGCATTGTCTGAGAGGTTTAATCTATCCGATCAAATGGCACAACTTAGCCTTAACTTTACCAATGCGGTTGGGCATCTCGAGTGGTTTTCACGCGGGTGTGCAACGTCTTCGTGTATGCTTCGATTCAGCATTATCGAGTGGAAACGCAGAGATTGGTTTCTTTTGCGCCTTGCAATTGGTTAATTGCTCCATACTAAGCGGAGAGAAGGAGTTGACTTCGTTGCTGAAGGAAATAGATTACTACCTCCATCTTTTAGAAACATACAAGAGCGAGGTTTCAAAGAATTACTTGCTGAACTCCCGCGAAACAGTTTCAATGCTGATTGACAAAGGAGAGGCTACTAGTATTGAAGCGAAAGAATATCTCGGAGATGTTACTGACCCTGGAAATAAGTTTATGGACACATTCTACTGTCAGCAGGTACTCCGCAACTTTTGGTTAGGTTATGGTGAGAGATGCCGTCACTTTGCTCAGAAAGGTTTCGCTAGAATCCCACAAGGAAGTACTTTTTTCATATCATCAAATTCTATTACGGGCTTAGTTTGCTCGAAATGTTAAAGAAGAAATTGAACTCCGCCAGGCAAAAAGAAGTTGAAGAAATCATTGAATCTATGAAAGTTGCAGTAAAACATGCGGATTCGAATATCAGGAACAAACTTGAGCTATTACAGGCCGAGCTGCATGGGCTTGGTGCTCGTCACAACGAAGCTGTGGCATTGTATAATGCTGCAATCGCATCTGCTAAAAAGTCTAAATTCATACACGAGCAGGGGCTGGCTTGCGAGAGGGCTGGGTTATACTACAAGAAGATGGGATTTGCACGAGATGCATTGGTTCACTTTCAACAGGCTCATGCGTGTTACAAAGAATGGGGCTCGAGTGTGAAAGTAGGCGCCATTCAGAGAGAACTGGATGGTTTCAACTCAGTTGGCAATAACTTTATATAGCAAATGAGCGTTCCAAAATAATGGTGCGACAGGTAGATGTTGTGGAGGGAGGGAAATCATGTGCTCTCGTAACCGCATACCATAGTAGACTTGATTGTGTCAAGAATGATACACTCAGATCTAATAACCAATGATGATAAAGTCAAGATGAACCTATGATATGTAAGTAGCGAAGGCCCCAAGAGAAGCAATAATTGAGGTGAAAGAGATTAGTTGTCATCAAGCAACAACATTCTTGTTATCATCACCATCAAAGCCTCCTCACTGTCAACTGGGCTTCTTTCGTGCATGTATAATTCTCCGGCACAACTTGTGTTTCAAAGTGGTGCCTTTGCCTAGTACATTTTTCGCATTGGTGATGGCTGATGATATGTTTGTCTACACGGGCGAGCAAGAGGCCCACTGTCTTCCACGTTCTCATCGATAAATCGGTAAAAATAATTCCTGCACAATCTTCTTTCGACGTAGATTTCTTTCGTCATTAGAGCTTCATGATGGCGCAGAAGTTATTCAAGAGTGGGCATTTAATGAATGCTCTCTCTGAGGAGTATCAAAGGTGCTGGTATCAGGCTTATTGAATGTAAGGTGTTCTGATGTGAAATTTGGAAAGCTGGAAATAATTGAAAGAGATGCATTACATTATAATGAAGAATATCCTGCCTTTCCTCAAATTGGAGTGAAGTACTACCTACCAACAGCACTCGGTCGGTATTACTGAGCAATTTACAAGTCTAACCCACAACCATGACGAGATGTGAAGACAGTTAAATCCTATATTGTTCCTATTTACGTTGCAGATGAATCCATAAATCCAATAGAATGACATGTCAAAACCTCCTATTAGCGCCACGCCCTGTAGAGAGATTGCTAGATTAGCGGACCTCGAAGATGAATGGCTGTACTTTCATCGTTGACATATATATGGCAGTCCTCAGGAATCACCTATCGATCACCTCTTAGCACTAGCAACACGAATGTCGTGTCTTTTATCTCAGCAGAACTAGAAGAATGCTCATGCATTTTTGTTACATTAAAGTTGGGCGGAAAAAGTTGATAAACATAACAAAAATTTTAATACAAATGATCCCTGAATCATGGACAAGACATGAATCATCTATCTGTACATTCATCTATCCAACCACATATATAACTGCTACTGTCTCATTTCGTGACAGTACTATTTCCAGCCCTCACCCCAACGATGATTCATCTCCCCACGAACTATCTAACGATCCTAAAGATTCATCGAATGATTGTTCGCCCAGCCAAAATGATGACGATAGCCAGTCCCATCTCTCTCTATCTACGTCACCTTCAGGCGCTACTGTGTCTTCATCTGTGTGTTGCTTCGGAAGAGCCAAACAAGACCCAATGCCGATAAAACAGAAAAGAATTACGATGAGAGCGAGAGATGCAATCTCCCAGAATCCAAATGTTGTACCGAAGGGAACATTTGCCATTGCCTCGGAAGTCTGTAACTGCTGCTGTATGCTCAAAGACGCTGCGATAGTTGGCTTCGATGATGGTTGTGGGAAGGCTGTTGGCTGCAAGGTTGGTCGAAGAGATGGCCGAGACGATGGTGAGGATGTTGGTGATGATGATGGTAAGGATGAGGGACTGCTCGTTGGATGTGAGCTTGGCCGTGCAGACGGCTGATATGAAGGTGTCGCTGTTGGACTGCTTGTCGGAAGTGCCCTAATGACATGATATAAAGACACCGTTCTGCCAAGCGCTGCCTCGGGGAAGAGGGCGCATCCGATCAGTAGAAGACGAGCTAAAGAGGGTCTCATGGTGGTAAGCTTCAATGCAATTGTTTGAGCTCGAAGTCTCTCTAGAGGTGCAAGAAGCGAAGGATGAAGGCTTCATCCGAAGCAGGACGAGATAAGTTGAGAGAAGAGTTTTTCAGACAGCATCCAGACGAGGTGCATCTCTTCGCGCACTGCGTCACATCTAAACTCAACGCTCGGGGACCTTTCTCCATGCCTTTCTCCCACCATCTCCCACTTTTGGAAACAACGTACAGACCAAAACATAAGAATTATCCGTCACTAACAAAAATTGCTTTTGACCATGGTGATGCTTCCGTAGTATTGATTGTACACACCCAATAATTGTCAAAACGGCGGCAACTCGGAAATGGAGCTTCTAGAGTCACTATAGAAGCTCCATTTACGGTGGGGCCGCTAGTTTGATCAAATTGTACTGAGATAAATGGGTCCATGAGGGTAAGAGCTACCTTTAGCTCAGTACCCTCAGCCCTACCCTATCGTATAATAACAATCCGTCTCGGTCCTCCACTCAGAAAAGGACAGACCACTTTGCTTCCCTCATTTAAATATCTAATCTATCTATCAATCCAATCGAGTCTACTTGTCCTATTCATGTTCATGTGATCCTCGTAAATATGGTGCAATTGGACGTCTATTAATATTATTCACAATGTTCTACTGTACTTCCTATTCCTTTCGCTTTACAAATCCACCTCCTTGGAATCTCCTTGTTGTGACGCCAGTCAATCCAATCTATCCTAATACGCATACCCGGATCCCAACGTTGAAGCTGAACAACTAGATTCAAGGGAAACAGAGTCTTCAAGGCTTGCACCATCACTCACTGAAGAGTCACCTGGCCAATATGGTAGCCAGGATGTCCATCCATCTCCTCCCTCTTCTGCGGGGGGCAAGGTACTTTGCTTCTTCGTTTCAACTGGAGCGGGTTGACCCGATGAGTTTTCGCCTGGCCAAAATGATGGTAGCCAGGATGACCTTCCATCTCCTTCCGCTTCCTTGGGTACGTTGTTTCGCTTCTTCCGAACTAAATTGCACCCAAGAGCAATAAAACAGAAAAGAATCCCAACGAGACTGAGTGATATTATTTCCCATAATCCAAATGTTGTTCCAAATGAAGGATTTGCCATTGCCTCAGAAGTCAAGAAACTGCTAGATGTGCTTGTAGAAGCACCGGTAGAGGATTTTGGCTGTGAGCTTGGCCGAAGAGACGGCCGAGACGATGGCGATAATGACGGATAGCTCGTTGGGTGCGAGCTTGGCCGCGTAGACGGCTGAAATGAAGGTGTTGAAGTTGGGCTTGCCCTATTGAAATGTAAAGGAATCAATCTGCCAAGCGCTGCCTTGGGAGAGAGGACACATCCGATGAGTAGAAGACGAGCGAAAGAGGGTATCATGATGGTAAAGCAGTTCGACCTTCCAGTGCATGAAGGCAGATTGACGACGCTGGACAAGATAAGTTCTGAGAGAGAGATTGAGACATTTGCTTGACACAATCATGATCCCATCTGCATTGCGCACCTCAACAAGTTCATCCAACGCTGCCGCAAACCTTTCTCCGAACAATTTTTTAGTGAGAAAGCACACACAACCCTCGGGAGCCCGTCGGGACCGACGACCCCTAAGACAACCTGCAACCTTGCACTTGTCTCACTTCGTCTTTCAAATGGCTGTGCGGTGCAGGCCAACTCTACTTATCTACCGGGCATTTGCCAACGATCACAAAAAAGACTCACAGCATGTGCTCCGGCCTACGCATCAATATCGGCGACAAATAATCTAGACACGTCTATTTAATATTATTCACAATGTTCTACTGTACTTCCTTTTGCGTGCCGCTTTACAAATCCACCTACTTGGAATACCTCACTTGTGGAGACGTCAGTCAATTCATTCCCTCCTAATACCTAGATCCTGCAGTTGAACATGAACTCATAGATGCAAGGGAAACAGAGTCTTGTATACTTGCACTATCGCTCCGTGAAGAGCTGTAACTATATGATCCAGAACTGAATGAGTGCCTGCTGCTGTCATCATCTGAAACTTCTTTTCTACGATTTTTGCGAACATTATTATCCTTCCTGCTAAGAGGTTTCTTCTTCTTTTCAACTGGAGGAGGCGCTGGCCAATGGTAGGATGGTAGCCAGGATGACCATCCTTCTCCTTCCTCTTCTGCGGGTGGCAGTGTACTTTGCTTCTTCGTCTTCTGTTCAATCTTCTGTTCAATCTTCTGTTCAACTGGAGGCGGTGGATTTGACGGTTGTTGATCCGATGAGTTATTTTTCGCCTGGCCAAAGTGACGGTAGCTGCTCTGCCACCCAAGATGACCACCATCCTTGATCTCCATCTTCATCTGTTGTGGACACGTTGTTGTTTCGCTTCTTCCGAACTAAATGACATCCCAGAGCCGCAAAACAGAAAAGAATCCCAACGAGAGTGAGTGATATTATTTCCCAGAATCCAAATGTTGTTCCAAATGAAGGTTGCTTTTCCATTGCCTCAGAAGTCAAGAAACTGCTAGTTGAGCTTGTGGCAAACTCCGGTAGTTTGAGTTGCTTCGATGATGATGATGGTGAAAATGTTGGCCTCGAGGTTGGCCGAAGTGACGGCCGAGACGATGGAGAGGATGAAGGTGAAGATGATGGACTGCTTGTCGGTTGTGAGCTTGGTCGAGAAGTCGGCTGGGACGAAGGTGCTGCTGTTGGACTGCCAGTCGGAGGTGCCCTGATAACATGATATAGCGGTATCAATCTACCAAGCGCTGCGTTGGGAAGGAGGGCGGCATACCCAATGAGTATAGGAGACGCTAAAGAGGGTCTCATGGTGATAAGCTGCTTGTTATGTATTCGTGGGCAGAGAGATGAAGGCAAAGTTATTGTAGGAGTGCAGCAAATCGGCTCAACCTGCTGCAACGCGCACCTCAACTTTTCAGCTCGTGCTTTTCAATGCTGTTGTCGCGTCACCTTTCTCACAATCCGAGAAAGCAATATGGGTCCATCCATCCAAGACTCCTTGTTGGTGGACGACATCTGTACAGTAGCTCTTGTCTTTTGGAGTGGCAGCAGTAAACATATAGCAAACATATCCACATGCTGAAGACCTATCCTAAATAGCTCCTGATGTTGTAGACTATTGATGAGAGCCTCTAATGCTTGTATTATCACCCTGTGGATATGAGTATGAATATTATAAGGGAGAGGAATAGGACAGGAATTGAGAGAGTCGGGACTAGATGATGAATGGCTGCCGCTGCCATCGTGATCATATCATAGTCCTACACGGTTCCTACAACAATAAAGAGTTGCTTACGATCATCACATAGACCACCTCTTATTTTACAAATCCGACTATCGAGACTTCAATCTCATCTAGATGTTGAATCCTCATGTTCATCCTACACCTAAGATTCTGCCACTTCCTAAAAAATTATACAATCCAACGCCATCACCATCACACTATCCTCCTGTTAATCGTATTCTTCATTCGTAAACCTATCATGCTGAGCTTCCGTTTGTGGCAACGGACTCCGGCTGCACTGATTCATCTCGGCCCGGCCACAACCAGGCAAACCATCCACCTTGACTCTCTTCTGCGGGTGGTGCTTCTTCGGGTCTCTTCTTCTGCGGGCGTTGAATTCTTTTGCTTTAGCTTTTGTTTCTTATCCAATTTATACATAACGCCGGCAAAACAGACAAGGGCACAGGCGAGAAATGCAATCCACCAGTTTCCAGTTGGTGATGGTGCCAACGCCAAATTGCTAGTCATGCTCGAAGAAGAAGATGCAGGTGGCAAGGTTGGTCGAAGAGACGGCTGATGTGAATATGAAGGCGAGGATGTTGGACTGTAAGTAGGAGGTGTCCGGTAAACATACACAGGCACTGTTCTTCCCAGCGCTGCCTGGGGAAAGAGGACGACGACACATCCAATGAATGCAAGAAGAGCTACTGGAGATCTCATGGTGGTGTTATGTAAGTTGTTTGATGGAAGTTATGTCTACATCATGAGAGACGGAGCAAGTGCAGAGGCCGAAGAAGAAGACGGCGCACCGATTTTTCATTTTTCTGAACGCCCATCGCATCTCCTGTCTCTTCTCTCGAGAAAGCACACTCGAACCTTTCTCTCCGCCCTTCTTGCTCCTCACTTAGTACCTTGATCCCACTCTTTTAATGACCTCTGGTGTAATTGAACCTCTACACCTGTTGATATGAATACGAATTTCATTATTTACGATATCTTGCGCTAGCTTCCCTCGTCCTTGAAATCTTAACTGGCAGGGTGACCACAGTCAGTTCGTAGCTGCTCCTAACAAGCTCCTGAAGTTGTAGATGCGAACCCATAGAGCGAGCCAATGGAGGCAGAATCTTCATCGAATTACACCATCGCCCTGTGAATAGGAATGGGATGGAGTCAGGACTAAAAGTAGAATGGCTGCTGCTGTTTTATCAATCTCTACATTCACATCAAAATCGATACCTCTTATTTTACATAGCATCACGACCGTCGTGTCTTCTACTTGGGTAGAACTAGAATGCTGTGATTACTACGACTATGGCTCTGCCTACACTCCTAATATCCTAATCTATACAATAATTAATCGTCGTCAATCGCAACACTGCTTCTATCTGCTTACTAATATTGTTTGTCTCTAAACCTAGCCTCAACCTAACGTCTCCTGTTCAACTGGAGGCGGTGGATCTGCGGGTTGACCCGATGACTCTTCCGGCCAAAATGACGGAAGCCAAGCTGACCATCCATCTCCTTGCACATCTGCGGGTTCTTCAGTAGGTACAGGTTCTTCTGCAGGTCCTTCTGCAAGTTCTTTTGCAAGCATATTTCGCTTCTTCTTATCCAAAAGAAAAACGACACCGATAAAGCATAGAAGGATACCCATTAGATATACGAGCCACCACATTTGTGGAATAGATGTTCCATTAGATCTCATGAAACTACTAGATATAATCGAAGAAGCTGCATGAATTGTTGACGGCGAGAGTGATGGCTGCGAGCTATAGCTTGGACGAAGAGACGGCTGATAGGATGGTGAGGATGTTGGACTGGCAGTCGGAGGTGGCGTCCACTTATAAAGAGGAAACAGTTTGCCAAACGCTGCCTCGGGAAAAAGGAGGACACACCCGACGAGTAGAAGACGAGCTATCGAAGGAGATCTCATGGTGGTAAGTTGCAATGATGAGATAACAGACGAGTAATGAGAGAGAGATCGAGACAGCATCCCGACTGCGCGTTTTCAGGCGGTACTTGGCATGGCGCACCTCTCGAGACTTTCCAACGCTTTCTTCTCCTGCATCGAGTAAGTACCATAACGTTTCTCCACAAATTGCTTTCACACTTTCGCAGTTACTTAGTAGACCCGTGATAAATTCCATCCAATTCATTATTACTCATGATGTGATCCTCATGATGCAATTTGAACCGTGCTTCGCTCGTCCTTGGAATCTTTTCCTTGTGGAAGGGACGACAATGATTCATACCTATGCTACTCCAAACTATTATAGCTCTTGACGTTGTAGATTCTAACAGATACACCAATAAAGGCAGAGTGATTAACGATTACGCCATCACCCTGTGGATAGGAATGGGGATTGGAGTCGGAATTGGATGTTGCATGGCTGCTTTCAGCTGTCAGCTGTCATCTAGTCTCATCTTTCCTACAAGAGGATAGCATCGACCAGCACTCATTTAATACAGTATCATGATTTCATATTCTATATTCGATCTTCTATAATAATTAGTTCTTGAATGCTCAAGATCACCTACGAGTTTCTCCTTCAAATTTACCTATACACAATCCAACATCTATCATCATCTGTCACACGCTGTCCCCTACCGCTATCAGCTTATTGCTATTGTTCGTTTCTAAACCTACCTCAACCTAACGAGTCACCGTACACTGCTTGTGCTTCCCTTCTTCTTCGTCTTCGTTTCAACTGGAGGCTCAACTGGAACTGGAGGCGGTGGAGTTGACGGTTGACCCGATGCCGATGAGTTATTTTCGCCTGGCCAAAGTGACGATACCCAAGCTGACCATCCACCCTTGCTCTCTTCTACGGGTGGTGCTTCTTTGGGTTCTGCTTGTGCAGCCATTACTTGCCTTTTGCTGTTCTTCCTTTAGCTTTTGTTTCTTATCACATTTATACATGGCAACGACAAAACAGAGAAGGACAAAGACCATAAATGCGATCCACCAGTTTCCATAAGGTGATGGTGCCAATGCCAAATTGCTTGAAATAACAGCCACTGGACTTTTTGTCGGCGAGAATGATGGAGAGCTTGTTGGTTGCAAGCTTGGTCGAAGAGACGGCTGATGGGATGGTGCGGATGTTGGATTGTCAGTCGGAGGTTTTACAACATACACGACTTGATACAGTCTGCCAAACGCTGCCTCGGGAAAGAGGAGTGCACACCCGATGATGAGTAGAAGCCGAGCTACTGAAGGCGACCTCATGATGGTAAGTTGTATATAATGATGAGGTTGTAAAATGCGAGATAACAGACGAGTAATGAGAGAGAGAGGAAGACTGTGACAAAGACTGCGCCTGGATGGCTTTGATCTATCGATGGCGCACCTCTCGGGTTTTGAACCTCAACGCTTTCCTCTCGCTTCTCGTAACGTTTCTTCAACTGCTTCCGTATCCGTTGCGTGATTCATGTCACATCAATACCGATCCGACCCTCAGAGTGTAACATAATCTCACTTTCTGTCAAAATGTCTCAGATACTGGACTTCAAGTTACACATTCCTGTGACGTAGGCGATGCATGATAGATCTTTCAAAATGGTTCAAAAAGATTTGAATTTCCCTTGCTTTGCACTTGCCGAACACCACAACTTATCAACAATACCATCGCTTCATATCAAGAGAGGCAAAGATAAGAGGCGGTAGGGACTAATAATATCCTTGAATTATTAACAGACGGCAGCGAATCTATTCATTGTCACCGTTGCCTTGCTTTGAGCTGGCTATTTTCAGTCTATTTATTCGCAAACACATCTTGTGTATCAAATTGTCATTTGTCGCCGACCTGAACCACCCATTTCGCAACACTAAAACCACCACCAACCAACAACAACAATGAAGCTCTCCGCAGCAGCAGCCTTTCTCGTTTTGCTGGCCTCATCGTCACCCGACTCCGGTTATCAATCCACCGCCGTGACTGCATTTCAATGGGGTGGCGGAAACTTTCTCCCATCACTTCGATCGCAACAACAAAGAGCGGCGGCAGTGGTCACGACCCTCCACGCTGCCACCAAAAATGACGAAGATGAAGATGACGAAGATTCTTCCAAAAAGGGATTCGGCAAGAATTCACGACCCAACGCCCCTCAACCACGAGGCACCAACAAGAAGAATCAAAAGCAAAAGAATCCACCAACAACACTAAAAGATGTCGATCCGTCACTCAATGATGAAATTAGCGATGCACTCAAAAGTGCCGAGGAGGAAATGTCAAGGATTGACGGGGAGGAGTTATTAAAAGAGTTGAGGAATGAGGGGGGAGTGGTGACTCCGGTGGATAAGGCCATGAGTATCAATGTCGATTCCTCCTCTTCAAACGAAGAGGTGTTGAGTGAAGAAGAACGGTTGTTACTAGAAGCACAACGTGAAGCCGAAGAAGCCGAGGCATTACTAAAACAAGCCGAGGAAGAAGCCGCCAAATGGGAACGTGAATTAGCCGAAATTGAAGCAGCATCTGCCGAAGCGGCGGCTGCCTCGGCCGAAGCCGCTGCTGCCGCCCTCGCTGCCGAGGAGGAACAACGTGTGGCAGAAGAGCAATTAAAGGCATCTGAAGCTGATATGGCCATGAAGGAGGAAGAGGATGCCTTGACTAGTATGGCGCAGGCATATCAAGATGCTTTGGATGCGGCTAATGAAAATGTGGATTTGTTGTCATCGCAGATTGACGCATTGGAGTCGGAATTGTCTTTGATTATTGCTAGGATGGATAAGACTACGGAGGATAAGGAGCGGATTAGTGCCGAGTATGCTTTTTTGGCAAAGACGTATGGTGATTTGAAGAAGACTGTGACGGAGTTGGAGAAGAAGGCTGCTGCGAATAATAATAATGATGGGCAGGAGACTGCTGCTGCTATTGCCGCTGCTGCTGCCGCGGCGGCGGAAAGTGAGGCAACCAAATTATTGCAAGAGGAGATTACCAACTATCAATCTCAAATTGCCAAGTTGAATTCCGATTTAGCATCCTTACAATCTCAACTAACCACTGCTCAATCCGAAACAACCAAGTTCAAGGACCAATACGATCAAGTCCAATCGGATCTCACTGCACAACTCACAGAATCCACCACCCAAAATGACGAATTGCAACAACAAATCATGGATCTTAATGCCACCCTAGCCACCGAACGTCAAAAGGCCCAAGAACAAGTCAAGGCCAATCTCGAAAAAATCAAGGCGGATATCCAATCGGAGGCACAACAGGAACGTGCCGCTGCAGTTGATGAGGTACGTGGCAAGATGAATTCCGAGGTGGCGAATTTGAGGGATGCGTTGAAGGTGATTAAGGGGGAGATGGGGGAGAAGGAGATGATGGTTGAGAAGGCTCGGGAGGATAAGGTTGAGGGGGAACGGTTGATGGGGGAGATTGAGTGAGTACATTTTTTGATGTTGTTGTTGTCGTCATATTTGGTTGATTTGTGTCCCAACTCAGTGCTCTAACAACTATGATTCCATTTCCTCCTCTATGTTAACAGAACTCTTCGTAAGACACTCGAGGAAGAGCAAGCCCAATCTACCAAGAATGCTCAAGAGTACGAAAGCACTCTAGCAACCTACACCTCACAACAGGACGCCCTCAATGCTCAAATTGCCGAGAGGGAAGATGCTATTGCCACCCTCACCAAGGACCTCGGTGCTAGTCAGAAACAAATTGAGGTCATTCAACTCGAAATGGAAGTGCTTCAGTCCAAGGTGGATGAAGCCGCAGAATTGAATTCGTACAATACCCAACTTCAAAAAGAATTGGACGCTGCGAAGACCAACCTCGCCGAGAAGACGTCTGCTATGGAAACTCAAATGAAGGAGAAAGAGTCTATGATATCGTCTCTTGAGACCGAATTGGAAAGTAGTAAGAAGGTGGTGGCAACGACAGAGAAGGCTTTGGAAGAAGCTCGTGCCAATTTGAAGGAGGTTGAGAGTCAAGTTGAGAGTGAAACTCAGGCCGTGACAATATTGACGGCCGAGTTGGAAAGTACCACTGCCAAATTGGCTGATGCCGAATCAGCCGTCAAAAAGGCTGCCAAGGCGAAGAAGGAGACACTATCCAAGGAGGTTACCGGATTGCAATCCACAATCGAGAAATTGACATCTCAACTGAGCCAAGCTACCGACAAGGCTGCCAAGGCAGAAAAGACATTGAAAGATTACGAATCACGCGTGGAATCCATGATGGGCGAACTCCAGCAATCGGGTACCAATGTCCAATCCAAGGAGGAGGAATTGTCTAATCTCAGGATGCAATTGGATGCTGTCACGGATCAATCGAAACTTGCTTTGGCAAAGGAGGAGCAGGAAAAGCAAGTGTTGCAAATGGAAATTGATAACATCATTCAGGAGATGGATGCATCGTTGAAGGAGGCGGATGCTGAAATTGAACAACGTGGTCAAGAACTCGTCAGCAAGGATGGGGAGCTTGCCAAGTTGGCCAAGGAAAATGAAAAGTTGTTAAAGTCCATGGAACAAGCTCGTTCGTCAGTCGAGACAGCAACCAAGTCGAAGGATGGGGAGATTCAAAAGTTGGAGAAGATGGTTTCTCAATTGACTGCCGATATCGACAAGGAGGTCAAGATGCGTGAAGAAGTAGTCCGGGGAGGCAAGGGTATTGAGTCAAAGTTGCAGAAGAAACTCGATCAAGTGATGAAAGAGATGAATAGCGTTCGTTCCAGTGCTGACTCGACCATTGCTGCCAAGGAAGAAGATCTGAAGAAGATGGAGGCTATGATTTCCAGCCTCAAATCGGACATTGCCAAGGAGGTGCAGTTGAAGGAGGAGGCCGCCAAGAGCAAGAATGCGTTGCAGAAAGAAATGTCTGCCGTTCAAGCTGGTGCCGAAAAGACGATTAATGCTCAATCGGAAGATATCAAGAAGATGGAGCAAGTAATCACCAACCTACGGGCCGATATCGACAAGGCGACAAAAGTCAGGGATGAAGCAGCAAAGGGCACGGCTGAACTCGAGGCTTCCCTTCAAAAGATTATTGATCAACTCTCCAAAGATATTGCAGCTGCGCAGAAGAAAACCCAAGACGTTGCCGCCGAGAAGGATGCCGAAGTTGCAAAGATGAATGAGTTCATTGGTCGCCTTCAGGCGGAGTTGAAGAAAGAAACTCAGTTGAAGGAGGCTGCCATGGCTGAAAAGGCCAACATCGAAACCGCTCTTACGTCCAAGATCAATCAGTTGGTAGCGGATATTGAGAAAGCTCGTACATCTGCTGCAGATATGTCCAAGTCCAAGAGTGGCGAGATTGAATCGTTAAAGAATATGGTTGCCAAGTTGCAGGTCGATTTGAAGAAAGAGTATAATCTGAGGAACGATGTCTTGAAGGGCAAGGAGGGTGTCGAGGCAGTGTTGCAGAAGAAAGCCGACGATATGGAGAAGGATATGGTCACTCTCAAAGCCAACGCAGAGAGAATTGTTGCCTCCAAGAATGAAGATTTGAAGAAATTGCAAGCTTCCGTATCTAACCTCAAGTCAGATGTCGCGAAGGAGAGTCAGTTGAAGGGCGAGGCAATTAAGAAGGTTGATGCAATGAAGCAAGAAATATCTACTATGAAAGCTGAAACTGACAAGACCATCAAAGCTCAGGATGAGGAAATCACCAAGATGGGTAAGATCATTGCGACGCTCCGAGCCGACATCAATAGGGAGATCAAGCTTCGCGATGATGCCTCCAAGGGCAGTTCTGATCTCGAGGCCGCCCTGCAGAAGAAGATAGGCGATTTGACGAATGAAATAGCTACTGCTCAGGCGAAAGCAAACCAAGTTGCTCAAGAGAAGAGCAAAGAAATTGAAGAGATGGATGGTATGATTGGCCGGCTCAAGGCGGAGTTGACGAAGGAGAGTAATCTGAAGGAAGCTGCCTTGAATGAAAAGAGCAAGATTGAATCCTACATCACTTCGAACCAAGCCAAGAGTCAAGAAGCCATCAGGGCGAAGGACGAAGAGCTGAAGAAACGGGATAGTCTTGTTTCAGCGATGCGTTCTGATATCAGCAAGTTGACGAAAGTGAAGGATGATACGCAGAAGCTCCTCGAAAGTGCCGACATGCAAATCAAGGCCCGCTCTGCTGAACTCATGAAGACAACTCAAATTGTCAACGAATTGAAGAAGCAGATGAATCAGGAGGCTCAATCACGAGACAATGCCGTCAAAGAAGTGAAGAGTCTGCAGTCTCAATTCAATGCGGAGCTCGGGAAGGCGGACCAAGCTGTGCAGGCCAAATCCGACGAGTTGAAGAAGATGGAGGCTCTTGCTTCTAATCTGCAAAAACAACTCGAGAAGGAGATGCAAATGCGTGAGCAGTTGGCGAAAGAGAAATCTTCTTTAGAACAAGGAATGGAAGCACAAGTAGTGAAGATGAAAAATGATGTGGTTGCTACCCGCGAAGGTGCTAATTCCGTCGTGACGATGAAGGATAATGAATTGAAGAAAATGGACGAGCTTGCCGCTAAATTGAGGGATGAATTGACAAAACAGACCGAGAAAGTTAGTCAAATGGAGGCAAAGCAAGCTGCTGCCATCGCTGAAATGCAGCAGGCAAAGCAGCAGCAGGCTCTGAGTGCAAAGGCGGCGGAAGACGCCAAGATCAAAGCTGAGCAGGAAGTTGAGAGGCGTCGACAAGCTGAAAGTCAAATGGAGGCGAAGCAAGCTGCGCCATCGCTGAATGCAGCAGGCAAGCAGCAGCTTGAGTGCAAGGCGGCGGAAGACGCCAGACAAGTGGCGGAAGTGAGGGCGTCGACAGCTGAAGTCAAATGGAGGCGAAGCAAGCTGCTGCCATCGCTGAAATGCAGCAGGCAAAGCAGCAGCAGGCTCTGAGTGCAAAGGCGGCGGAAGACGCCAAGATCAAAGCTGAGCAGGAAGTTGAGAGGCGTCGACAAGCTGAAAGTCAAATGGAGGCGAAGCAAGCTGCTGCCATCGCTGAAATGCAGCAGGCAAAGCAGCAGCAGGCTCTGAGTGCAAAGGCGGCGGAAGACGCCAAGATCAAAGCTGAGCAGGAAGTTGAGAGGCGTCGACAAGCTGAAAGTCAAATGGAGGCGAAGCAAGCTGCTGCCATCGCTGAAATGCAGCAGGCAAAGCAGCAGCAGGCTCTGAGTGCAAAGGCGGCGGAAGACGCCAAGATCAAAGCTGAGCAGGAAGTTGAGAGGCGTCGACAAGCTGAAAGTCAA
Source organism: Skeletonema costatum (assembly GCA_018806925.1). Lineage (NCBI taxonomy): Eukaryota > Bacillariophyta > Thalassiosirophyceae > Thalassiosirales > Thalassiosiraceae > Skeletonema > Skeletonema costatum. The sequence continues at coordinate 74,851 of JAHBBA010000147.1, read as the reverse complement.
ATGGAGGCGAAGCAAGCTGCTGCCATCGCTGAAATGCAGCAGGCAAAGCAGCAACAGGCTCTGAGTGCAAAGGCGGCGGAAGATGCCAAGTTCAAAGCTGAGCAGGAAGTTGAGAGGCGTCGACAAGCTGAAAGTCAAATGGATTCGAAACAAGCTGCCGCTATTGCTGAAGCACAGCAGGTAAAGCAGCAACAGGCTCTGAGTGCAAAAGCGGCGGAAGATGCCAAGATCAAAGCTGAGCAGGAAGCGGAGAAGCGTCGAGGTGCTGAAGCAAGGGCCAAGGCGGAAACCCCGCGTGTTGGAAGGGAAACGTTCGCAGCCGAAGCTAAAGTTTCTCAGGTGCAACCGCAGGATGAGCGGCTCCGTCAAGCTGCAGTGGGGGCCAAGGCGAAGACACCTCGTGTTGGGAGGGAGACGTTTGCAGCCGAGGCGAGGCGTCAGAGACAAAACACTGTTCCTCTTCGGACCACCTCCAATCCACTTTCTGCCCTGGTCATGAATACCTCCTCGCAGGGAGCAATTTTCCCAAATCGTGAAAGTGCTCGTGCCCCATCTTCGCAAGGAACTGCAAAGCAACCTCCGTCGAATGCATTCCCCAAGAGGGAGCAAGTTGCTCCTCCATCTTCCCAAGGTACTGCTAAGCATCCGCCAACCAGTGCTTTCCCTAAGAGGGAGCAAGTTGCTCCTCCATCTTCTCAGGGAACTGCCAAGCTGCCGCCGTCAAATGCTTTCCCTAATCGAGAGCAAGTTGCTCCTCCATCTTCTCAGGGTGTGGCAAAGAATCCTCCTACCAACCCCTTTCCCAAGAGAGAGCAGGGTGCATCTCCCTCGTCGCAAGGTGTTGCTAAGCAGCCCCCAACTAATGCATTCCCCAAGAGGGAGAAGGCAGCACCAGCACCGTCATCGCAATCTACTCTCACCAGCATTGCCAATGCGCCCAATGCATTCCCGAAGAGAGGTAGTGTAGTAGCACCTTCTTCACAGGGTCCTCAACAACGTAAAAAGTCTGGTAACGCTCTCACGAACTTGATCTTAGGAAACGGTAACGGAAAAGCAGAGGCCAAGTCGGCACCTGCTCCGATTCAGAAAGAGAAATTAGAGGAGAAGCCGGTTGAGGTTAGAGCGAAGAAAGTTGAAGCTAAGTCGGCGCCTGCTCCGATTCAGAAAGAGAAAGTGGAGGAGAAGCCGGTTGAGGTTGGAGCGGAGAAAGTTAAAGCAGAGTCCCGTCCCAAGCCCAAGGGTTTTGGCAAGCCAGCAATGAAGATGATACCATCTCAAACACCTCCTCCATCAATTCTACTGAAAGAAGGAATGACAGCTGAAGAAGCAGAACAGGCTAGAGAGGCAAGGCTTTCGGGAGAACCAGAAAACGTTTCAGGTGAAGCGGCGAAGACGACTCCTTCTCAAATCAGTCCGGGTATGACGGCAGATTTGGCCGAAGCTGTTAGAAAGGCTCGGTTGGGCGTTGAAGCCGAGGCAATTAGGAAGGCTTTATTGATTGATTCGCCGGAGCCCAAATCTGATGAGGATTCGGAAATGGCTAAGAAATCATCGCCCAAGGCAGCGCAAGTATATGTAGGCACCAAACCCAAGTTTGTCCGAACTAATCCACCCAAGGAAGCGTCATCTCCAAAGAGCGTTGCAAATGCTTTGAAAGATTTGGCAATGGGATCTTCTGGCAAAAAAAATGAACCCGCTCGGCCACAGCTTAATCGTGGTGAGACATCACTCTCCAAGCTAGTGGCATCATCAAATCAAGGTGGCCTCAAGCCTGCGCAGAAAGTTGCAGCACCAGTGGAGAAGAAGACACTGAAAGATTTTCTCTCTAACGAAAAGCCAGTCGGAAGTGGGAGAAAGACATCCTCGAAACTTGGGGGTATTGCGAGTCCGGAAGAGAAGCCGATCAAGGAAGAGCGTCAGCAGGCGATGAAGGAGGAAGTGATTGCTGCTGCTGCTCCTGTTGTTGTAAAGGAACCATCTCCAGCCGCTGCTGTTGTTTCCAGCTTGTCTCAATTGATCAAGAATGGATCTAGCGGAACTCGCCGTCCTGCTGATGGACTAGGCCGAGTTGAGGCATCTAGCTCCAAGCTTGGAGGTATTGCAGGAGAAGTCGAACCTTCGGTCAAACAGCAGAAGGTAATGAACGCTGCCAAGCCATTAGCGCCAGCAGAAACTACGAGTGATGATGCCGCACCAGTTGAGAATGCCGGCGATGCCAACGAATCGAAATCCAGCGCTGAGCCCAGCGCTTCACAGCCTGCCTTCTCCAGTTTGACCGACATTGTCGTCGGCCAGGAGAGGCCTGCGTTGGCGCAGCAGAATGTAGGAAAGAGGAATAGCTTATTTCCTGCGAAGAAAGAGTCTCGATTATCAAGGTTGCTAAAGAAGTAAGAATTATATTTCGGCTACGACACTCTGAAAGATGATGGCTGGATTTTGAAAATGCATCGCGGTAAAGCCATCTCTACATGATACTGAGGTAACAAAGCAAAATACGCCTCAATAGGAATCTAAATATTAAGCAAAGGGAAATCATAGTAGTTACACAAAGATCAGACTACGAAGTGCGACCGATTTGTTGCTGAGGAGATCGATTGCTCTCTTGTCTGATCAATAAAATAGCCCGAGTATTTTTTCACCGAAAGTAGTTCAGTTAATACATGACACAAATACATACACTCGTCTGATGATCTTATATTATGATGCTACGCTTTCAGTTTCATCAGCACGTACCAGACTTCGACCCGAACCATCTCGTCTCTAGACCACGGCAACGCAACCACCCGGACAATGCTGAGAGTAGAAGGAACATTGGGGGTACTTTAGCTCGGCAATCCCATTTGCCTGCCTTTTCCCTCTACAACTGTTGCGAGAGATTTATAGTGTGGAGCATCTTTTTGTCGAGGATTCGGGCAAGGGGTTGAATCATTAATGAAGTGACCGACATAGGCAATAAAATTTATATTGTTAAGTTTGACACTGATTCGAGAGCGAAATGGCGCGCTCCGATATGATGTAGGTGGTTATCATAGCCGCCTCTCACGCGGCATACCTGGGTTCGAGTCCCAGTATCGGAACTATACTTTTTGCTGTTGGCAGTTAGTTAGCAACTAATAAAGCTGTATGGTGTATTTTTTGTTTCATATGAGGTGAAAGCAAACTACTACTGCTACTTATTATTATTACTGCTGCTCTCTCCACTCGTCATCATCAGGTGCCCATGCCGACGGCTCCCCTATCTTTCTCGCCTCCATCAGCTCCAAGTCCTCGAAGTCGAAAAAAGCAAGTCATCCAACTAAGTAGCTGCATCAATTAGAAAGAGACATTTGATCTTACTTGGGTTGTCTCATTTCTTCTCGCTACTCCTGATGCATCCCTGTTTTGTTGCATCACAGCTGATGTTGTTCACGAAGATGTGTGACAAACTCGTCTTTGTTTACTAATCTCTTAACTTAATCATCGTGATCTAGTGAGCAGATAGGCCGGGAAGTTAGACAAGAAGCTGAAGCTTGTTGAGTCAATAACATTCGCAATTATCACGCTCTATAAATATGAAGAGAGAAAGCATTAGCCTGTTAGGCGAATCAGCAGTGTAGTGTCGTTCAATACTACCTTTCATCTCATACTAAGATTACTACTAATAATAATGCGCGCGTAAAGTTTGTGATACGACAAGTGAGATGATATTGGGCTTGATCATCTGAGTCTGAGGCAGTCTGAGGAGTTGTATGGTACTTCGCACGGGGCGTCTGCTATTTTCCTCAACACTCATCAGAGTCAGAAGGAGGCTTCGGATGGTTCCCTCGCCTCTTGTATATCCAGCACTGCTTCACGAAGCATTCGAATCTCATTTCTTTGGGCTTCCATCTCTTCTTTCTGATTTGCAATCTCATCTTTCATTTCATCTACTGAATTCCCCTTATCATTCTTCGCAGCCGGCGCGGCAGTAATCAAGTCCTCCGATTCAGCTGCATGAGTAGTCCATTTTTCATTAATTGCTGCCAGCAAACCGAAGATCTTTTCATCAATTTCCATAATAAAAAGAATTACTACTGAGTTCACTACAATGTCGGAGTTGCTCGTCGCTAAAGCCTTGTTGTATATAATACTAACCTGTAGATAGGAAGACATGTTTAGCACGAGGTAGATGAAGATGCATTTCATACGAATAAGTAAAGAAATGGGTACAAACTCACATATAAAATGAACACTGTTATCCAGCCCAGACATATGCCACCGACAAAGTATCGAAGCCTCGACATATGAGTATGTCGACGTTTGGCTGAATGAGCAATTAAGTTGACTCCGCTAATCAAGTCTTTTGCAAGAAAAGCTACCATCAGCACGCAGAAGATAGCCCAACCTGTCCCATCCAAATCACCTTTGTTCTCACAAGTATCCGTGTCACGAGGACATTTCCATGTGAATTGTAGGTCAATTTTGTCATCTTGCAAATTCACTTCCGACGCCTTGATGAAGACAGTCAGGATCCAAATTTGGACACCAATGGTGGATAGAGCTGCAATCCAACCAAAAATGTTGTCACCCACGAAATACTTGTACACAGAATCATTGCCGATAGCGCTCAAAGCATATATGTCGTCTTTGAGCCTCATCCTCCTTCTTGTTGATCTGGTTAAATATGTGCCACTGTCCTTGTATCTGCCAATAACATATAACAAAAGTGTGGCCATGCAACAGAATACGACGAAGAATACAGCGAGAACGCCAGAAAAGGCTCCGTAGTCTTTCAAGCCAGATTTTGACACTTTTGTCTCTTGTTGAGGGTAGCAGTCATCATGTGCGTTGCCTAACGTAAGTAATGGTGGTGCATATTGATTAGATGAGAACAAAATGAGATGACAAAAAGTGGGAGGCAAGGTTGAGTATACTCACAACACATTGTACAGTTTTCACACGCAAGGGCTTCATCAAAGTCTGAAGGAACTCCACAATCAGTCACAAAAGTGGATAACCCATGTTTAATATCATTCAGGCTTGGTACATTTGGCATCCCTGTAATTCGATTGCTTTGTAGCTGAAGAAGTTGAAGCCTCTTCATGTCTCCTAAGCCGGCTGGTGCCGTCCCAGTGAACACATTGTAACTGAGGCGTAGGTAAGAAAGGTTAGAAAGCAGGCCTAGATCTGCAGGAATTGGTCCCTAAGTAGTTGCGCGAGTCAAGAGAAAGAGAAACAAGCGTAAGAATCAGATTGTGACACTAGTCAATGCAAGAAAGAATAGAAGCACAAATTACCTTCATATCATTGTTACTCAAGTCCAACTCTTCGAGGGAGGTGAGATCTGCAATGCTCTTGCTCAATTTCCCCGATAGACCATTGGTAGATAGTTTGAGCTTTGTTACTTGATCCGTTTCGTCGCAGGAGACCCCATTCCAGGAGCAGTAACCGGCATATTCATCTTGCCAGAGCGACGCATTCAACCAATCACCACCTTTGGCCTCATCAAAGAAGTCATTCAAAGCATTTCGTTGCGGTGGACATAACTTTGGATTTGATTCCAAATCGAATGCTTCAACAGCACGCAATGTGCATAGGCTGAGAGGGGCAGGGAGATTTACATCATAGAATAGATTGTCCTTCAAATAGATCGAAGCACCTTGTAACAATCCTAACTGGGATGGGATGGATCCAGTGATCGTATTGTTGGCGACATTGAAGACTTTCAATGAACCTGAGAAGAGAACTGTGTTTAGCAGAGTGGATGGATCACGTCAAAGCAATAAAGCAACAACAAATATTGCACTTACCCGCAAGCATACCAACTTCAGATGGAATTGCACCTATGAGGCGATTATTTGACAAGTCAAACTCCTTCATCACTGCCAAGTCACCAACAAGAGACGTAATAGTGCCAGTTAGACTGTTCCCTGCCAGACTCAATGTGATGAATGACTGAGTTCTCCATAGATCTTCAGGAATTTGCCCCGTCAGCCCATTCTTCTTCTGATAACTCATGTCAAGATGCTGGAGACTTGTGTAAGACTCCTCGAAACTAGGGAGCTCGCCAGAAATGTAATTTGATGCCATTCTAAACTCTCGTAACTTCTTAAGATAATTCAACGATTGCCATTCAGGGAGCGTTCCACGGATGTTGTTGTTAGATGTAATGAAGTGCTCCATCTTCGGTGGCATATGCCACAGCAGATCATTGGCATCTTGTCGAATTTTGTTGTTGCTTGCATCACACCACCATAGCTTATCTTGAACAGTGTATTTGTATTTTTCGAATCGTCGCATGGAAGTAAATGTATTGTTGCCAAAGTCTGCTTGATAAAGATTTGGTGCGACAAGAGCATCGGCCTCTCCAGTTAAGTTGTTTCTCGAAATGTAAAACTCTTCAAGCTCTTGAAGATTGTAGAGCGGTGCGTATTCTATCGTACCAGTCAAATTGTTGTTGGCTAAATCAAGATGCACGAGTTTGTAAAGATTTGCCAACCCATATTTGGTTGTGAGCCAGTAATTCCCGATTGGATCGTCACGAGTGTATACTGGGAACTGCCCCACCAAATTGTTACCTCCCAAATCAACACGTGTGACATACCCGTCCTCGCAGGTGATACCAAACCACTCACAGTGATCTGTATCGGTCATCCATCCATCTTTGTCTATCCAATTATCGCCACCAAGTCTGGCGTACATAGCCTCAAGACTTTTCTTTTCGTCTTCATGAGTGTGAGATTGCAACCATTCGTCCTCAATCTGATCACACGCATCAGTAAATTCACTGTTGACATTCGTTGTCTTTGGTTTCACGTCATATCCATACTCGGCAACGAGATGATCTTGGAAATCACAATAACAAGCTGGGCTGTTCAGATAGTAGAACGTGTCTTCACTGGCAGAATACTTATAATCACCACAACAGTATTCTGCCGCATAGTCACAAGCAACGTTGTCAGTGTCTTCGCACAAATGAATCCAAAAGTCACACTTGCACTTGTTGTACAATCCTACAGTTTCTAAGTCTCCATTTGGCATATTCAATACATTGACTTCGTGTGTAGCATCACAGATAGAAGAGGCTGCTTCGTCGCAGGACGCCACTTCACCCTCTTCCAGGGATCTCAGACAGCTCTCTTTCAGATCCTTCCACTAAACATAATGTTGAGTAGTCAGAGATAATATAATCATTGAGTTACATTGCAAATAAGTCATATTGAAACGATGGAAAAATCTAATTACTTACCGAAGAATCCTTGCAATAACAGCAATTATCTCTTGCAACTCCCATCCCCCCGTCATGTACGACGCTCCCACCAGAAGGACACCTTCGATCTTCATTTTCTTCATAATAATTGCAGCCATTACCATCTGCATCCTTCCAGTTCGGTGTGTCTACGCATGTGCTAATCGATGACGAGAGAGCACTAGAGGGAGGAAGCGGCGAGGATGGTGAAGAGGCTGAGAAGATGGATGACTTCTCCATTGTAATCAATGAATCTGTATCAGCATTAATGCCTTCACGAACCCTTTGATGGCGCAGGAAGGCAGTAGGGGGGAAAGATGGGGGAGACGCTCCCTTAGATCCATCGCTCTGAGGGATTAGCGACATAATAAGCAGCGTCATGAATGAGGCAATTATAACCATCAAAAGATGAGCATTGATCTCCCCATTAAGCCAAGGCACATACTTGCTCTTCTGTTTCTTCGCGGCGGCTCTATTCCGTTTATTTCGTTTCTTCTTTGCCGCTTTTTTGTTCTTCTTTGCAACGGAAGAATCACATGCAGCTGTATCTGCTGCAACCATCAATTGATCTACCGTAGGCGCTGCCGAATTATTATTATTTGCCTCGATCAAACGAAGCTGTGTGGCCAGCAGTTGTTCGTTGACAGACAATAGCCGTTCCGAAACAGACAGCTGCGCTCGATTGAGCACCATGTACTCTTTGACAGTATTTTTAATATCTTGACACATCTCATGAGCATCATTTTCGTCGCTGCGCAGGAACGACTGAATCATCTTATCGAGAACGTGACGATCCATCTTAATTGAGGAGTAGTAATAATGTTGCTACGCCTCGCCCGCCAGGTGAATTGTTGCTTCATGATGCACAGGGAGCTAGAGTTTCTTTCATCATGTTGGTTCGCTTTGTGCTTTCCCTTTACATACTTACATACATTGTCGAGCTTTCGTCCACGCTTTCTTGTAGCTGTGATGTCCATTTGGTGACAGCATGGTGTGAGTAGATGAACCACTACATGTGCCGTCATTAAAATCACCTTGAACTTGAAGCACAGATCACAGATCCAAGATTTGCAGAATTCGCATCAAAAATCAACCATGGCATCAAAAAGCATTGCTGCATCGTCCATGCACTCTGCTCATAAAATCAACCACAACATATCCATCATGAAGTCTGCCATCATCGCTGCCCTTATCGGCTCTGCCGCCGCTTTCGCCCCTGCCCAAAACAAGGCCGCCACCACCGCCTTGAACGCCTTCGAGGATGAGCTCGGTGTCCAGCCTCCTCTTGGATTCTTCGATCCCTTCGGCCTGCTCTCCGGAGACGTCTCCCAGGAGCGTTTCGACCGTCTCCGTTACGTCGAGATCAAGCACGGCCGTATTGCTCAGCTTGCCTTCCTCGGCCAGGTTGTCACCCGTGCCGGAATCCACCTCCCCGGAAACATCGACTACGCCGGAAACGCCTTCGACTCCTTCCCCAACGGTGTTGCCGCCTTGATCGGACCTGATTCCATCCCCTTCGAGGGACAAGGCCAGATCATCGCCTTCATTGGATGGTTGGAGATTGCCTTCATGCGTGATGTGCCCGGAACTGGAAACGAACACGTTGGTGACTTCCGTAACGGATACATTGACTTCGGCTGGGATGACTTTGATGAAGAGACCAAGCTTCAGAAGCGTGCCATTGAGTTGAACAACGGCCGTGCTGCCATGTTCGGAATCCTCGGACTTATGGTCCATGAGGAGATCCAGCCTCTTGGATATGATCCTGATCTTCCCATCATTGGACACCTTCAATAAATTGCCAACATTAGATACAATACAATAACATGTTGTACATATAGAAGGAACACGCTCGTACGTTTTGTGCTTGAGCCGAGTCTTTGGAAGAGGAGGATCTCAAAGCTAGATAATGTGTACCATAATAAACCAACCCAATTCTCTTCTACATTTTATGAAGTTGTACTGTTGATTATTATTTACAGTAGGGGTTGTCACTAGGCAGTATTGGTGTGAGAACTCCTGCTCCTGCCTCCAGCGCATAGTAACTTCTAACTTCTGTCATAATACGGTCTAATTCATCTTCACGTTGTCGCTTCAAGCGGTCTCTTTCGAGCCAACGTAGGAGATGTTCTGTTGCATTATTCTGACGTTCAAGCCGACTAAGAAATTTCTTGACCTGACGGTCTTGATCTGCTGTTGCCAGTAGATGTGACTGTATTGAGTTCATCAAAACACCCAAATCAATTTTGCTAGCTTGTCACTCTGAACACAATGAAAGCCCTTGATGTTATCAAACAGATTCTTTCCATTTTTCCCACTTATTTGGAATTGAACTAACCTGTCCACAAAGGAATAACTATTTTTTCTCTCATCCCAGTACACAGTAACTAGTAACTTGTCAACATCCTCCGTCAGAATAACATGAGCCCGATCATCGCTGTGAAAAAGCAAATTCGAATAGTTGACTATTGCGTCCGCAATACCTTCGGATGATATAATTTCAACCTCTACACCCCCGCCATCAATGCAGCGAAATGAACTCTGTGCGAAGCGATCATCAAAATCCGCATCACCCCATTTAGGTTTCAACACATCATCCATCTCAAGGATGAGAAAGGGCGCAAGACTATTGACTATTGCCTCATTTACATCCTTTGAGATTATGAGGAAGAAAAAGTTGAAGACGACCATCACTACACCGAGACCTCCATTGACGAAGATATTTGCCAGTATCAAACAGATCGGACAGTCGCTTAGGTGTGTACTTTCTGGTTGCTTGACCAAACGTTGGCAATAGTATTTCATCACATGTGCTACGGCATATATATTAGGTAGCTAACACAAGTTTGCAAGTGGTGCATACCTGTCAAATTCCGAAGGAAGCAAACACAGTCGCCAGCTGATCTCCATCTGCACCCATATTATGCCGACTAGCGTCGACCCGATTACAGGGCTTTCCAAAACGCCACTCATCGCCATCATTGGACCACTCCAGAGAAGACAAGATTCACAAAAGATACGGCAACATCATCATGGGCATCAGGCAGTAGGCAGATGGGTTTTGAGAAATCAGAGAGTAAATGGGAATTTTTGATGCGACAGAGATGTCCATCTCAAAAAGTAAGCCAAGCTTCTCTCTTCCTCTGGCCCCTTCTGCCTTCTGCTCGACATCAACTTCAAAAAGAACTTGATTGACCATGACGTCCGTTACATCCTATGATGTGTAATATCTCGCTGCAATGAGTAGCGCTGCCAAAGAAGAGGTGAAGAGCAGCAGCTCGCCTGCAGCAGCCAAGCAGCAAATAAACACATCAGCAGCAGCGGCTCCCGTCGTTGACACTCAAAAGAGCGGCGGCGGCGGAGGATTGTTTGACTATCTCATATCGCGCAAGAAAATACACAACCACAACCACACACCTCCATCGCCATCATCACCCAACAATAACAACAACATGAAGCGCAGCCAGAGCGAAGAGCGAATGAAATATCATCGACTGGCGAATGCAGCTGGCTCTCAATATTTTGGGTCACTTTCAATTCCGCTATTCAATGATGATAGCGATAGCGATAATGATGACAGCCACCATGAGAGCAGTAATAAACAGGTGGCTGCGACATTCTCAGCTGCTGCATCATCATCGTCATCAGCTCCTTTGCTGACAGAAAATCAATCATCATCATCTTGGCTGGCAAAATTTCAAAAAAAAGTCACAGCATGAAAATGATAATATAGATGAATTGAAATCCGAAGCCATAACAATAGAGCGATCCTCATCATCATGGATGAATAAAGCTTGGCAAACTGTCGACTCGGCCACTGATTGGATATCTTCGCCTTCTTTGAAATTACCGTCTAATTCTGACAGCTCTGCACAACCATCAACTTCATATTCATGGTGGACAGTGCCAACTATATCTACAATATCAAATACCATTTCTTCCATCAACTTGCCTAATCCATTCAAAGATGACAATGAATCATCCATCAATGATATCAATCACAGCTCCATCAACAACAACAACAATTCGACACTCAACAATCACAACAACAACAACAACAACAGCAATAATGCCAATCTACTTCTACCAAAAATTGCCTCTAGATTCGAATGGGCCCACGAAACGACGTAACCCCTACCAAGCTGTCATTGGAAGAGTCGATACTGATTATTACTTGTTATCTGGTCCTGTGATGAGTTTGTGGGGGTTGAGTTGGATACCTACTTGGTTTAGGCTGAGTGGTGGTGGTGGGAATGATGGTAGTGTGGACAATGGTGGTAGACGAAGAAGGGCTTTGGAGAATGGAGGTGGGGAGAGTGGAGGTGGTGCAACTGGAGGAATGATGAATGGTGGGGAGGGAATGGTAATGAGAAGAAAGAGTTTACCATCTGAAGCATCGGTCATGGCAGTCAAGAATCTATTGGCCTTGGTGCAACAGCAGCAGCAGTATGATGATGACGATGATGATGGTGGTGGTGAAGAAGATGAAGACGATAATGATCAACTTGGTGGTAATGGTCAGCAACAACAGAAAGGACCATCCCTACCACAGCCACGACAAAACACCGCACCACTGCTATCACCAGTTCCGTCACCATCTCCGCAGAAATCATTCACACCCCGCTCACCATCAATACAACCATTTCCAGATCTTCCCCAAGAGTCATCGTCATTTGATTCAGATCATTCTCCAATTATCAATCATCACTATCCTTCACCTAGGATGACTCCCGTACAGTCATTTCAGGCGTCGCCAAAGCATGATGGTGTAAAGCCTGTTCCTTCTCCCCTAACTCTTCCAAAGTCGTCATCATCTCCAATACTTCGACACCGTTCTTCTTCCTTTCAAGATTCTACACACCCTATCATCCACACAAGTGGCAAAACTACCAATACTTTAAATGGTAGCAACAGCAACAAAAATAATCAGGCAGCAGATGCCGAAATGGCCGCACGTCTCGCCGAAGGAACCCTCCGCGCCTATCGAGATTTAGCCCTCGATGAAGCCACTGAATTACATTCCGCATTGCACCATTGGACATTACGATGGGAGCGTCCATTTCTAGGGTGGTTAGAAGCCGGACCGACAGTGTGGTTCAGTGAAAAGGGGTATAGTCCCTATTCGGCCGGTAAGAAGGTTAGTCAGATCCAAGCAGTGTTGGCAAGAAGATGTGCCGTAATTGGTGAAATTCAACAGCATTTATGGCGAGCGAATTGGCAACGTGGTGTAGCGGAGTGGGGGATGTTGGGCCATGGTCAGGGGGAGTGGGCTTCGGTGATGTTGGAGCATGGTGACATGACGGATGCTCCGGGACCTTCACCGCAGAATCAAACGGGTAAGAAGAAGAGGATTAGTATGAAAATCTTTAATCATTCTTCATTTGTGGGAGGGAATGTTAGTAATTCACGAGGTGGACAGATATTGGTGGATGAGGAAGCTCTAACACGGTGGTCTATTGATGGTATCAAGGTGGTTAGGGATCAATTGTACAGGGCTGGAATCGCCGGAGCTCAGTTGCCATATTATGAGAATTGGCCGAATGAAGTTCGCCATTTCAATGGTGATATTGTTGGCCCCTCGAATGTGGAGATTGACCACCCAACCTGGGCTAAAAGGGGTGTGAAAGCAAGTAGTGATGATGCCACCTCATCCATTGTCATTAACAATCTTCCAGGAATGGCAGACGAGGTATCATCTTTGCTTCAAAGTATTGAACTGAATTTGGATCAGCAAAGGCAACGCAGGCTCAACAAACTACGTCCACAGTCAAATCTGCGTCGAAATTGGTACATGTTTGCATTGGGGATCCCTACAGCTGCATATGCAACATATCACGTGTGCAAAGAGCACGGCGGCTACTTTTTACTAAAGGAGGTACTGGCCAAGATCAACGAGTTTTGTAAGGAGCACATCTCAGAACCTTGCTTTTCAATCTACCAAGAGCTCTTCACAAGAACTGGACGCATTGATGTGAATGATCGAAAGGCTCGGATTGATACGATTGAAAGTCTGAAGCGTATGATCCGATCTTGGTTGGATGAGACCTTTGCCGATATGCCCGAAGCGGAAAAGATTGCCATGTCCAACAATATGGACATATCCCTTATTGAGGAGCTGAAGGAAGAGAGTATAAAGCACATATATGAGATCAATTCCGTCGTGAGATGCAGTTTGATTGAGATGCAATTCATCAAGAAGGAACTTTTGAATGCTTTAGTTGCCATGGATGAGCTAATGGGCAGCAATGAAATCAACGCACGCTTGGCAGCCATGACCCCAGCTGTGATTTTGGTGATTGGGATTCGCAAAGTCTTCAGATTTATCTTTTATGCTCTTTTCAAATTTGGAGCACCGAAGCAGGAGATATATGCATCATTCAGGAAAACAATCCTAGATATTGAAAGGCTTTTGTTGATGAGAGATGATCCCCCGCCTAATCCACCATCACTGTCATGGGGATCGACGCGACATGCGAGGTCTGGCTCTGTAGAGGCAGACGATGTTGAAAATAATCAACATTCACGGCAGACACTCTCTGCTGCAGACCTTGGGTAAGCAAATTTGCTGCGGGTGAATTGTTGTGTACTTGATTTTCAACAACTCATTATCTATCTTATCAACCTCTTCTCCATACCACAGGATGCTTCTTCTGCACATACATGAATGCCGCAGTATTCTCTGGGAGAGTCGCCGTCGATTCAATAATGATGTACTTCGAAACGTGTCGGAAGATTTAGCGGAGATCGCTGGAGAAAGAGGACCTGTGAGCGTTAGGCAACAGCTGCAGATTTTATCTCGCATGTCAAGAACGTACAAGTTTATGAAAGTTGATTACAGTAGCATGATAGGATAAGAAGCGGATATAAGTGATATCATTATTATGTAATTAGTGCAACAAGAATAATCAAACAAGTTCAGGAATACTTTTTGTACAATCTTCTGAAGTAACCTGTGAAGCTCTCGAACTCTCTATTTCTCTATCGGGAGAACTGCCACGCCTCAAGTTGTTAGCTACAGACCGCGCAACATCATTGCGATGGATGTTGGGGACCTGCTGGTTGTAGATTCTTTCTTCTTTTTGCTGCTGATTGGCTTGAAAGTACCCTTCTTGTTGTTGCTCTTTAAATCGACACTTTCGAATGACGTAGAACTGTCGAAGGAATAACAATTCGTGAGGGAGAAGTTGTCGAAGGCATTGCATCTGTTGTGGTGATCGTCGTTGCAATCGTCGTTGCTGCTGCTGCTGCGTACGACTGTCAACTCTTTTGGAGGCTGGGTTATTGGGGTCGATGCGCCACAGCATAAAAAAGACGACATGCTAAAGCTTTCCATGGATTCGAGGGCACAGTCGATGGGAGAACTGGCGAAATCTTCTACGTCTTCGGTAGTATGACTGGGCGCATCATGCTCTCTATAGATGGCATTCGTAGTGGCATCATCGGACATGGCCGCAGCTTGTGGATCGACTGTGAATCTCAATTCTTGAATAGTAGATCCTAATTCATCTCTGCCACTGCTGTCCGAGAGCGACATTATTCTCATGACAGATTTGATACAGTCATAGAATGCTTCTTTATTTGATTGAGACATGCCCGCCTTCTTGGTCTCAAAGGCGTTGCAAACTGCTGCAAATGCCACTATGGACTGTCTCCTCGATGAAAATGATGCTTCAAAGTCAGACAATTGAATCTGCAACAGAGCCAACTCCTTGATCTTTTCCAAGAGCTCGCTGCTTCTCATCACATAACTGCAATTCTCCATACGGGGAATGATGTAGTTCATGATGATATCGACATAATCAACCTTGCTAGCCTCAGACACCTTCCACTGAAGAGCTGCAAGCATGACGATCTCCATCTTGATGATTTCTTGAGGCCCATACCGTCCTCGTGATAAGTAGCTCACATGTTCTGCCTGGATGTTCAACCGTTCAAACAGTTTGATAGTGATAAATAGTGAAGTGAGTGCAAATAGTTGGTACTGGTCTCTATTTTGCCGTGCCGCTGCTGCTACATGAGAATGGGTAGATGCTGCCATGAAACGATCCAATAGCATCATGGAACGTGAGGCGGTGGATCGGTCGATCTTTAGAAAGTCAGCCATTTCGTAGTACCACTCGCACATTTTTTGACGGTCAATATTATTGACTGAGTTGCCTGCTGGAGAGTTGTGATCATAGTCGATCGGTGGGATAGTTCGCTCCTTCTCGACCATGGCGAGCAGGGCTTGCATAGCATCTTCCGACTTTTGCTTATTTTTCTCTATGGTTTCAGCCGAGTCAGCTCTTGGTGGGATTGTCATTACCGATGAGATGATGGGTGATGACGTCGAGGAGCAAGTGGTTGTGATGTTATCGTAGCCGCCCGAGCTGATGACCTCGATCTCTTGCATAGGCTCGACTTCGTCGAAGTGAGGAGAGACGAGCATAGTGTTCATGGTGATGATAGGTCGGTGTTATGAATGATAGATGAATGCTTCTTTTATGAGCCCACTGCTTTGATGTTTGGTCAAGGCACAAAATCGTAGAAAAAGTTAGATCGGCATCGACTTTGTTGGGAGCTGAGTTGCACAGCTTTTCAAACCGAAGAGACAGAATGTTGGGCAAGCTGGGAAACACATTCTCCATGCAATCGCACTTGGGAGATAAAGATGGAAGTTCGACAAATCTCAACTAATGCCAACCACCTAAGATGTTAGAGCGGCAATTGAGAGAGACGTAAATTTTAGGCGATGGGGCTGGGGATATCATGATGTCATGATGGTGCTTTTTGCCAAAGTTGTCGAGGACAAGAAAACGTGGCAGATCGAAAAAGACACGTGTCCTTATCTGACAGAAACAGCGTAACATACAAGCAACGTATATATAGTAAAGCAACCAACTCTGTGTTGAACAAGAATGCACCCTTGCAATAAGCCATCTCATCGAAGAGCTGATGAGCTTTCATCTCTCTAGATAGTGAGGCGGGACAATTGAACACATTATTCGGCACCAATGAAGAAGCCAGCGATGATACAAGCACAGATGAAGATGCAGCTGGCGACTGGGTTGTGCTTTCCGTAACACCTCAAAGGTACACTTGCAAACTTTATCGGCATTGCAGCTTGTCTACCAAGATGAAAATACTTAGGCCAACCGAGTGAAGAGAGGTACTGATGAAATGTGTGACGAATTTTGCTTAAGCAACTCGAAAGCACACACCTCGACGACTGCCGATCTGTTTGACACTGCTGCCGCTGTGAATGCGAGCACTGGTGATGAGAACACTAAAACATTTCACTCTGCCCTGCTGCAAAGCTAACAGCACAATGAAAACTAAAACGCAAAAAGGGCAACAACTCAAGAATTTGAATGTGAACGATAGTGAGGACAAAGAAAAATGGGTAGATACACGTTATTTCACGATTTCCTCTGTAGGCCTGATCGCTTAGATGCCAATTATTCGAACGTTCCGTTTGAGATGAAATACTTGGGTGACGACGATGACAAATTGTTAGTTCCAGCGCTCTTTTATCTTGGAAGAGAAAGGGAGGAGTCCCTCAATCAAGAGGTAGTCAGGATGATTGAGGTGACTCCTTTGCTGATGAAACTACGAGGTCACAACTACAACATCTTCGAGTCCTGTTTTCTCCTGCTCCATGGTATTGGCCTCTACATAGTTGATGCGTCTTGGCCACTGTTCTGGGCAACATTCTCCCTGATTGCCCAGGTCTTGCTCTTGGTTATTCTTATGTATTACAATATCAGCAATACCACAAACGTCATTACCACAAATGGACTAACCATCGTAGTCATTGTCATTACAACTTTGTTCTTTATCAAACTTGCGTTTCCGCAGTGGAGAGATGCATATAATTTCAGCGCTCTGTTTTGGAAAGCTGGATTTTCGGAGATAACAGGACAGTTTAAGTTCGAGTGGTTGCTTCGCAAAGAAATGCTAATTATCAACATCCTTGTAAATGGAGTTCTCGGCGTGGCGGTAGTCGCCTTTAACATTTACTTTCAATTGATCGCAGAAAATGTAAAACGACGCGATTCTCAATGGGCTTTCGCTATTATTCATCCTTAAGATTGATGATACGCTGAAACGGATTGGGATGAGAAGCATTTTGATCGTTACCTCGCAGTAAATGTTAACCATTACATTACTTGTGGGTGGGACCGTGGTGGTGTTCAGGTCGATATCATATCCAAATCTACTTGAAAGAGGATTATTGCATTTGCTTGAAAGAAGCGACGGTAAGGCCCATTTCATATTGACGGAGGATAATAATCACCAGTTAGCGGCTGCTGTGTTCTGGAGTAGAAGGGATGGCATGAATGAGAAGGAGAAATACCGTATAGTTCAATTCTGTATAAGTGGAGAAAATGGACAGGATCTTTTTAATAACATCAAGAAGTTTCATTGCGTTCAGAATGACAAGCTTGAATAGCATGAGTTGGGTAATTTTTTGCTAGAAGCACTTTCTAGAGACGATCCAAAGCCAAGCCAGTTTGTGTCGTCCCTGACTCTCGTGCAGTATCAGTGAGCACCTCACGCTCGGGGCACGGAGAAAATTCGGCCACTTTTGTCGATTCTTCTTCTTCAGATGCTCCTTCTGATGAACTTTCTTAGAGAAGCGGAGCCTCTCAACGACTTGAAATTAAACCTACTGTAAATAATAAACAGCATATACATATGTACTTATGCTTCATAATGTAGAAGAGAATTGGGTTGGTTTATTATGGTACACATTATCTAGCTTTGAGATCCTCCTCTTCCAAAGACTCGGCTCAAGCACAAAACGTACGAGCGTGTTCCTTCTATATGTACAACATGTTTATTGTATTGTATCGTATCTATTGTTGGCAATTTATTGAAGGTGTCCAATGATGGGAAGATCAGGATCATATCCAAGAGGCTGGATCTCCTCATGGACCATAAGTCCGAGGATTCCGAACATAGCGGCACGGCCGTTGTTGAGCTCGATGGCACGCTTCTGAAGCTTGGTCTCTTCATCAAAGTCATCCCAGCCGAAGTCAATGTATCCGTTACGGAAGTCACCAACGTGTTCGTTTCCAGTTCCGGGCACATCACGCACGAAGGCAATCTCCAACCATCCAATGAAGGCGATGATCTGGCCTTGTCCCTCGAAGGGGATGGAATCAGGTCCGATCAAGGCGGCAACACCGTTGGGGAAGGAGTCGAAGGCGTTTCCGGCGTAGTCGATGTTTCCAGGAAGGTGGATTCCGGCACGGGTGACGACCTGGCCGAGGAAGGCAAGCTGAGCGATACGGCCGTGCTTGATCTCGACGTAACGGAGACGGTCGAAACGCTCCTGGGAGACGTCTCCGGAGAGCAGGCCGAAGGGATCGAAGAATCCAAGAGGAGGCTGGACTCCAAGTTCATCCTCGAAGGCGTTCAAGGCGGTGGTGGCGGCCTTGTTTTGGGCAGGGGCGAAAGCGGC
The DNA here is from genome assembly GCA_018806925.1 of Skeletonema costatum. Classification (NCBI taxonomy): domain Eukaryota; phylum Bacillariophyta; class Thalassiosirophyceae; order Thalassiosirales; family Thalassiosiraceae; genus Skeletonema; species Skeletonema costatum. The sequence continues at coordinate 56,198 of JAHBBA010000147.1, read as the reverse complement.
GGCAGAGCCGATAAGGGCAGCGATGATGGCAGACTTCATGATGGATGTGTTGTGGTTGATTTTATGAGCAGAGTGCAACGCATTGCTCTTGGAAGCATGTGATTTTTGATGCGAATTCTGCAAATCTTGAATCTCTGTGCTTCAAGTTCAAGGGGTGCTTAATGACGGCACATGTATTGTAGCTCATTCAATCCCAATATGTCACAAAAGTGACACAACTTCTCACAAGAAAGCATTGACGAAAGCTCGACAATGTTGAAAGGGAAAGCACAAAGAAACCAAACTGTACAATATCTAGCTCTTCTCCTGTGTATCATGAAGCAACAATTCACCTGGCGGGCGAGGCGTAGCAAGTATTATTACTCCTCAATTAAGATGGATCGTCACGTTCTCGATAAGATGATTCAGTCGCTCCTGCACAACGACGAAAATGATGCTCATGAGATGTGTCAAGATATTAAAAATACCGTCGAGGAGTACATGGTGCTCAATCGAGCGCAGCTGTCTGTTTCGGAACGGCTATTGTCTGTCAACGAACAACTGCTGGCCACACAGCTTCGTTTGATCGAGGCAAATAATAATAATTCGGCAGCGCCTACGGTAGATCAATTGATGGTTGCAGCAGATACAGCTGCACGTGATTCTTCCGTCGCAAAGAAGAACAAAAAAGCCGCAAAGAAGAAACGAAATAAACGAATAGAGCCGCCGCGAAGAAACAGAAGAGCGAGGATGTGCCTTGGCTTAATGGGGAGATCAATGCTCATCTTTTGATGGTTATAATTGGCTCATTCATGACGCTGCTTATTATGTCGCTAATCCCTCAGAGCGATGGATCTAAGGGAGCGTCTCCCCCATCTTTCCCCCCTACTGCCTTCCTGCGCCATCAAAGTCGAAGGGTTAGTGAAGGCATTAATGCTGATACAGATTCATTGATTACAATGGAGAAGCTATCCATCTTCTCAGCCTCTTCATCCTCGTCGCCACTTCCTCCCTCCAGTTCTCTCTCGTCATCGATTAACACATGTGTAGACACACCGAACTGGAAAGATGCAGATGGTAATGGCTGCAATTATTATGAAGAAAATGAAGATCGAAGGTGTCATTCTGGTGGTAGCGTCGTACATGACGGGGGTGTGGGAGTTGCAAGAGATAATTGCTGTTATTGCAAGGATTCTTCGGTAAGTAATTAGATTTTTCCCATCGTTTCAATAACATGACTTTTATTTATAATTTGGAATGTGACTGTAACTCAACCACCGAGCATGATTATTATCTTCCATCTGAACCTCTCTGAATACATAACATTTCTTCTCAGTGGAAGGATCTGAAAGAGAGCTGTCTGAGATCCCTGGAAGAGGGTGAAGTGGCGTCCTGCGACGAAGCAGTCTCTTCTATCTGCGATGCTACACACGAAGTCAAAGTATTGAATATGCCAAATGGAGACTTTGAAACTGTAGGATTGTACAACAAGTGCAAGTGTGACTTTTGGATACTCATGTGCGAGCACGAAGGCACTGGCATCGTTGCTTGTGACTATGCGGCAGAATACTGTTGTGGTGATTATGAGTATACTGCCAGTGAAGACACGTTCTACTATCTGAACAGCCCAGCTTGTTATTGTGATTTCCAAAAATTCGAGGACGTGAAACCACAGACAATGAATGTCAACAGTGAATTTACTGATGCGTGTGATCAGATTGAGGACGAATGGTTGCAATCCCACACTCGTGAAGACGAAAAGAAGAGTCTTGAGGCTATGTACGCCAGACTTGGTGGCGATGATTGGAGAGACAAAGATGGATGGATGACCGATACAGATCACTGTGAGTGGTTTGGTATCACCTGCGAGGACGGGTATGTCACACGTGTTGAATTCGGAAGTAACAATTTGGTGGGGCAGTTCCCAGTATACACACGTGACGATCCAATCGGAAATTACTGGCGCACAAGCAAATATGGGTTGGCAAATCTTTACAAACTCGTGCATCTTGATTTAGCCAACAACAATTTGACTGGTACGATAGAATACGCACCGCTCTACAATCTTCAAGAGCTTGCAGAGTTTTATATTTCGAGAAACAACTTAACTGGAGAGGCTGATGCTCTTGTCGCACCAAATCTTTATCAAGCAGACTTTGGCAACAATACATTTACTTCCATGCGACGATTCGAAAAATACAAATACACTGCTCAAGATAAGCTATGGTGGTATGATGCAAGCAACAACAAAATTCGACAAGATGCCTATGATCTGCTGTGGCATATGCCACCAAAGATGGAGCACTTCATTGCATCTAACAACAACATCCGCGGAGCGCTCCCTGCGAAATGGGAGTCGTTGAATGAACTGAAGAAGTTACGAGAGTTTAGAATGGCATCAAATTACATTTCTGGCGAGCTCCCTAGTTTTGAGGAGTCTTACACAAGTCTCCAGCATCTTGACATGAGTTATCAGAAGAAGAATGGGCTGACGGGGCAAATTCCTGAAGATCTATGGAGAACTCAGTCATTCATCACATTGAATCTGGCAGGGAACAGTCTAACTGGCACTATTACGTCTCTTGTTGGTGACTTGGCAGTGATGAAGGAGTTTGACTTGTCAAATAATCACCTCATAGGTGCAATTCCATCTGAAGTTGGCATGCTTGCGGGTAAGTGCAATATTTGTTGTTGCTTTATTGCTTTGACGTGATCCATCCACTCTGCTAAACACAGTTCTCTTCTCAGGTTCAGTGAAAGTCTTCAATGTCGCCAACAATACGATCACTGGATCCATCCCATCCCAGTTAGGATTGTTACAAGGTGCTTCGATCTATTTGAAGGACAATCTATTCTATGATGTAAATCTCCCTGCCCCTCTCAGCCTATGCACATTGCGTGCTGTTGAAGCATTCGATTTGGAATCAAATCCAAAGTTATGTCCACCGCAACGAAATGCTTTGAATGACTTCTTTGATGAGGCCAAAGGTGGTGATTGGTTGAATGCGTCGCTTTGGCAAGATGAATATGCCGGTTACTGCTCCTGGAATGGGGTCACCTGCGACGGAACGGATCAAGTAACAAAGCTCAAACTATCTACCAATGGTCTATCGGGGAAATTGAGCAAGAGCATTGCAGATCTCACCTCCCTCGAAGAGTTGGACTTGAGTAACAATGATATGAAGGTAATTTGTGCTTCTATTCTTTCTTGCATTGACTTGTGTCACAATCTGATTCTTACGCTTGTTTCTCTTTCTCTTGTCTCGCCCAACTACTTAGGGACCAATTCCTGCAGATCTAGGCCTGCTTTCTAACCTTTCTTACCTACGCCTCAGTTACAATGTGTTCACTGGGACGGCACCAGCCGGCTTAGGAGACATGAAGAGGCTTCAACTTCTTCAGCTACAAAGCAATCGAATTACAGGGATGCCAAATGTACCAAGCCTGAATGATATTAAACATGGGTTATCCACTTTTGTGACTGATTGTGGAGTTCCTTCGGACTTTGATGAAGCCCTTGCGTGTGAAAACTGTACAATGTGTTGTGAGTATACTCAACCTTGCTTCCCACTTTTTGTCACTCATTTTGTTCTCATCTAATCAATATGCACCACCATTACTTACGTTAGGCAACGCACATGATGACTGCTACCCTCAACAAGAGACAAAATTGAAAGACTATGGAGCCTTTTCTGGCGTTCTCGCTGTATTCTTCGTCGTATTCTGTTGCATGGCCACACTTTTGTTATATGTTATTGGCAGATACAAGGACAGTGGCACTGACTTTACCATGAGGAGATCATCAGCGCTAATGAGGTTCAGGCAACAAGACGATGTATATGCTTTGTGCGCTATCGGCAAAGATTCTGTGTACAAGTATTTTGTGGGTGACAACATTTTTGGTTGGATTGCAGCTCTATCTACTATTGGTGTCCAAATTTGGATCCTGACTGTCTTCATCAAGGCGTCGGAAGTGAATATTTTGCAAGATGACAAAATTGACCTACAATTCACATGGAAATGTCCTCGTGACACGGATACTTGTGAGAACAAAGGTGATTTGGATGGGACCGGTTGGGCTATCTTCTGCGTGCTGATGGTAGCTTTTCTTGCAAAAGACTTGATTAGCGGAGCCAAATTAATTGCTCATTCAGCCAAACATCGACATAGTCGGATGTCGAGGCTTCGATACTTTGTCGGTGGCATATGTCTGGGCTGGATAACAGTGTTCATTTTATATGTGAGTTTGTACCACATTTCTTGTTCGTATCAAATATGTGTTTCCTCGTGCTAATACATGTGTTTCATCAACTACAGGTTAGTATCATATACGACAAGGCTTTAGCGACGAGCAACTCCGACATTGTAGTGAACTCAGTAGTAATTCTTTTTATTATGGAAATTGATGAAAAGATCTTCGGATTGCTGGCAGCAATTAATGAAAAATGGACTACTCATGCAGCTGAATCGAAGGACTTGATTACTGCCGCGCCGGCTGCGATAAATGATGAGGGGAATTCAGTAGGTGAAATGAAAGATGAACTTGAAATTCAGAAAGAAGATATGGAAGCCCAGAGAATCGAGATTCGAATGCTTCGTGAAGCAGTGCTGGATATACAAGAGGCAAAGGAACCATCCGAAGCCTCCTTTTGACTCTGATGAGTTTTGAAGCACAAGTTTCTTCGAGATAATACTCTCAGCTGCACACAGGTTCAGTGGGTGGCTTAATCGGCTGCAAATTGACCGAGATCGAGGCAGTGCAAAGACAGTGTGAAATATGTGAGAAATATTTTTCTTTTCGGTCAAAATCTCTTACATCCAACGGGACACTATTCTCAATGGTCTCCTAAGTAAACGATGCCGTTGCCCCAACCAAGTATTCTGACCTCTACTACAACACCCTAGCCCGAGCTCTAACTCCCTCTTGCTCGGTTCCATTCAAATCGAACGGGGAGGTGCTCGGAATAGGCAACCAAAAAGTCACCTCATCTCAACGGGACAGACTCGCTTCAACGGGGCAGATTGGTTTTAGACTGGTAAGTAACGACGAGTTTGTCATGGCTCTTCGTCTTTGTGAACATCAAGGCAGCTGCTACGATGCAGCAAAACCAACTGGGCATGATGCCCGCTGTGGAAAGGTCAATAAGTAGCCAGCCGAAATGAGGTAGTGCATAACTCGCCCCTTTAAATAAGCAGACCGATTGATACAATAGAAATGAAACGTAGTTCAAGCCATACTTCCCTGTAGTTTTTGCTCCTTCTTGGATGCAAAATACTATGCATACTAGTCTGATCGACTCTTGCTTGGATATTAGTCTACTAGAGACTCTATTAGCTTTACAAGATGATGTAATAACCACCTATTAGAGAGAATGGTGACGATTCATTGCATCTTTGCAAGAGTTGATGCAAACATGAACTTACTTACCTCCTCTTTTTCTCTCCTCTTTTGTTTCGTCAGTAATTGGACATAGTGTCGATCCTAATGACGATCTAAAGAATCACACAAACAGATTGACAGTCCATCTCCACCACAAATCGATCGCACAAGCGCCACACATAGCTTTGTCTTTCATCTTGACACCTCCTTCACTACAGTAGTAATAACGTTGGTGAGTCGTATGTAGTAGCCTATTATCGGCTTATTATCATTATCATTTCGTTGGTGTGAAGATAACGGCAATGGTGCTGTTGTCGAGAAGGACGATCGATCATCTCTTCGGTGTCGATGAGATTTGAGATTTGCACTGCCTGTCACATAATCGCACTTAATAGAGATCGTTTGATCGATTCAATTATTGTCTTTACTAACTGATTAATAATCTTATCTTCTTTCATCATCACCTCTCCCATCATCCGACAGCAACAATAGATTTCTTCTCCTCCTCTACACCACGATATCAAAGTAACGATGAACAGCTCACAGCCACTCCTCCGTCGTCTCCTCATCCACCGACCACTCCACCTAACATCCACCACCACCACCAGCACTGCCCACTACTCCAGCACACCAACTCCCTCAGCAATGAAACCCGGCACACCAATCCCCGGCCTTACCTCAATCTACCCCCCCTCCAAAGACCCATCCAATCCCACTGCACCCACTGCCCTCCCACGCTCGGACTATCCATCATGGGTAAGTGCATTAGCTGAAGCTCCACCGACCTTGGCCAAATTGAGAAATATGAAAATGGAGGAGGCGACGGATAAGGACATGAGAAGGTATTTGAAGTTGGTTAGGAGGAATTTGATTAAGGAGAATAATGCTATTGCGGGTATTTAATTATTAGTGTGCATTGATGGAATGATTGATGAATAGATGGATAGAGCTAATGATGGGGGGTTATTTACCAATTGAGGGAGAGAGGCTAGCACGATGCTGTTCAATGTGAAATAATATAGAAGTAATGAGCGAAAGTGTTGGATAAGTAAATGATGGGGGAATAATGGGTGGGGCGAGTAGGGCATCGAATCGAGCAATAATTGAAAGCAGGACATCATTGACGATACTTAAATAATAATAATAATAGAAAAATGTCAATTCAATATAATTACTACTCATTATATGATGGAATCCATCACGCCTTGACTCAACTCCCTAACCTCCCCCGCAACCATCCCATCAAGCCCAACACACCCAATCTTAACACGTACCAATCTCAAAGTGGGAAAGCCTACAGCTGCAGTCATTCGTCGGACCTGACGATTCTTCCCCTCATTAATTGTAATGGATATCCATGATGTGGGACGGGATGTAGTGTTGCGGATGTTGTAATGACCATTTCGGGAGGGGGGTGGTGGTATGCCTGCTGGTAGTGCAAGTTGTACCACGTTATCATTGTTGTTGTTGCTATTATTGTTTGTATTGAACAAGTCTACTGGATTGTCAGTGCAATCTTTTGCCTTATGTCCAGCCTGCTTGCATCGATTGCACGTACCACCAAACTTTCGTCTCTTTCTCTTGTTTGGTTTCGTTTCTGTCTCTGGTTGGTGGTTTGCCTGCTCTTCTTCTTTGGTAGTAGCTTCGTTCTTTTTATTCTCAACAGTAATGATGGATGTATCAAGAATTCGTGCTTTGCATGGCATTGTAGTATATGATGTCGTGGTGGATGCAGGTGACGCCAATGTTAATTCACACGTACTTCTTCTCTCATCATTATCATCATCATCATGCTGTTTGTGATTATTAGTTGCAGGTAACGAAATCTCCACTCCAAGTTGTAACCGCTCAATCGCCTCTTGTGTAATCTTCCCATCCAGCTGGACATAATATTCCTTTTCGACTGATTTACGACGTACTTGTTCCGATACTTTCCCATCGGTGGTTAGTAATAATAACCCTTCGGAATCTTCATCTAGCCGTCCAATGGCCATTACGCCATTATTTGATGGTAGTAGTGTAGTATCTGCTGCAGTGATGACATCGCCTAGTAGAGTTCGGTTTCGACGCTTTCGATGTGTGAATTTGAATTGTGTTAGGACCTTGGCCGGCTTGTACATTTTAAAGTGTCTATGATGATGTGTGGTGACGATATTGTTGGTTGACAAGGTAGTCGAGGAGATTGCATTATCATTGTTCATGTCGGGCACTTTTGCAGTGTTATCTTTTTCTTAAGTGGTGATGCATTAGATTACCTGTAGATTACATTTCAGTTACCATTTCTTCGTCCTTTTCATCGCAGTATTTGCCCTGGCCCCTGGCTGGCACTGGCCTACATATGATGTGTTTGAGGCCTGTGTCTGGCGGTTTTGGTGGCACAGATTGTGTGTGCTTTGATGACCCAGACACAAATACCGGTACCGATACGACCACGATAAGAACCATAAGATTAGTCGAAAGTACCGAAGAATTTGTCATCCAAGAACAGAGCGGTGTTCTTTTCGATGCTTTTAGCTAGGGACAAGTCGGACTGTGTCTAATCCATCAGCATCACTCATCCAATCAGATCAGACCGGTACTGTTTTCTACGAGTGGTCGTAAAAAATCTATGCACTTTGTTGAGGTTGGAGGTTGCGCTGGCCGTTCAGTCTTTGGTGCCATAAATAACATTCGAACAATAAAATCATCGTCTCATCATGTTCCGGAGAAGCAGCAGCGGCGACTCCTTATCGCTACGTGACTTTGCCGATGATTTTTTCTCCAAGCCGTCACCATCTCCGACGTTCTCAAAATCATCGCCAACGGACATGAATTCATCCAATCCAGATGGATCTCTCTTTCGGCGAAGTCGCAATAGTTATCGCCTCGGCAACGACTACAACTTCAGCGTTGGAGATCTGGCACCGTCTCGGCGAAGCAGTAATCGACTCAGCAGTAGAGACAGCACGGGACATGAAAGTAGGAGTAGTAAACAACTCAGCAGAAGAGGGAGCACGGGACATATTTTTGACCACTCCTTCAGCGGTGAAGAGGGATCATCAAGTAAAAGCAGGAGTAATGGCATCTCTCGGTCGCAACATGGCAGCTCCGAAAATTTGTCAGCTTCACTCAGGAGTTTTTCTGCTCTTCTTCGTACATCTGCAATGGAATCGGAGGGGATGCGTAAATCCTTCATGAAGCAAGATGATTTGCGCTCAAAAAGTAGTAATGGCTTCTTTGGCTCAACAAAAAGTAATGGCTTCTTTGATATGCCGTCACCCCCTTTTCATCTTAGCGAAAATGATCTCAGCCCGAATGATGTGCGTTCAAATAATAATATCGGTGGTTACACGCCTACTTCAAGAAGATCGAGCTCTACAAACAATCAAGATGATGATAAACACGGCAGGAGAGATGAAGCTCTCAGATCATCAAAATCGAGTTATAAACCACAGTCTTCTCGACGTCAGTCCAGTACAGCAGACAGTAGCCACAGCCCCAGGGCGTCTGAAACAGGGCGTCCTTCACGCCGGTCCTCTCTGCCTGAGCGAAGCCCTAGTCACATCAAAGAAACCGATGACCACGAAAGACAACGCTCAATGCGCCGCGGCTCTAGCTTCTCCATCAGTAACAAAAAAATCAATCCAGAGAGCCCTGCAGTACGCCGTTCTAGCTCCACAAAGGATACGAGCACCAATAAAGAGAAACCTCCTGTACGACGCTCTTCCAGCACCACAGACAACTTGCAGAAACGTTATCCTTCCACGTCGCATGTTGAAAAAATATCTACAACATTACGCTGATGCTCTGAGATTACCCACCGGCTTCCTCAAAACTATTGTAAAGGGATACAAATCAATTGATTCGAGACTATGGCTCATGGAGAACAGTTCTTCCATGAAGACTCGTGATGGTCATCGTGCCAAGATTGATGCCCAATTGAAACACATTAAAAGGGAGGACGGCCACTCTCGATGGGCTGAACTTACTCAAACAGTTGACTTTCATGTCAAGATGTCTGCGAGATGTTTTATACCAACAAAGTTCTGGCTGGTGAATGATCCCGGTCCGTCTGTTGGACCACAGAGATTCGCTGTAGCATGGGGGTCGCATGATGATGTAAAGACGGAACGCACAATAGCTCTTGATATGATGAACAGGGTTAGACTTGACACGGATCAAATCCCATTGGCACGGCAACTGCGTAAAATTGAGAAGCGAGTCAGAGAGGAGGCACCGAGATTAATGGCTGCCAACAAGGTTGTAACTGTAATTTTGTGTACGCAGGGGAGGCAGACTGATGAGTACGGAAATGAAATGAAGGATTTGGTGGATAGTTTGGAAGCGTTGTCCAAACTGCCGGTGAAGATTGTTGTACGTCTCTGTGCAGATGATGAGAAGGCTATAGAATTGTTCAACAAGATTGATGACAAGTTGAACTCGGTCGATGTATTAGATGATTATTGGGGAGAGGCAGTGAGTCTATTTATGCCGAAGTTGTTCTTATTTTACTTTCTTGTCATCACTAACATTACGCTTCCTCTACCGCTCAAAGATGGAAGTACATCTGCACAACCCGTGGTTGACGTATGGCCTAGGCATTCACAGATTGCGTGAGGCCGGTCTTACTTCCAGCCTTATTGGTCAATTAGATGAAAAGGCCTTCAACGCGGATGACATTTATAAGTTTTGCCAAGAGTTCTTCATCGGAGAGAAGGAAGTCGATTTACCCCACCCACAAAATTCATTGGATGCCTTCATGAGAGGGCTCGATCGGCTACTGAAGAATGAGAAACTCCAGTGGAATCCGGTGAAGAAGAAGTTAACTCCATGGATAGATATGAAGCAGCTGGAAAGACAAGTTCGTCCTCGTCAACAATCAATTCCACAACAGCAACAATATTCTGGAAATGGCGGACAACAGAACCGTCGACCCGATGCCCCAGCAAAAGAAGTTCCTACAAGCAGCCAAGATTTGACACTGGTTCAAATCATCCAACGTTGGTCTCACAAAGCACCCGACAACAAAAGGCTGAATACTTTGCAAGAACTTCTTTGTACTGTGCCATCAGTCCTCCCTCCAACCAACGCAAAAGTGGAACCACACGATTATTTTGGCAAAGTGCCTAAATTCTCCGAAGAAGCCTTTAGTGGAAACAGTGGCGATGATTTAAACCAGCTGCTGAAGCGTGCGGTACGTAAAATGAAGTTCTTTACCCACCCAGACAAATTGCCGGAGGATTTGACGGAGAGCCAAACGCTTCTGTTCAAGACAATTTGGGATGTCATTCAGGAGCAAGAAGCAGACACTCTGCAAAAGTAGGCGTACTAAGTAATAGGTATAGGAAATAGAAAATTGTAGTGAAGTAGCTCTCTCGTCCAATCAATTATCCTTATCCTTACTGTCAGATGTTGTATCCTTGTCTTCTTTGTTTTCCTCTCTATCATACATATCTGGAGGACCGACAAATGTGAGCCATCCTTTCAGTGCTAATGATAATAACACAAAGTGAAATGTTGCCCGAATGCTGCTGTTCGCATACACATTAGACAACTGGAAGCCTTCTCCATCAAATTCGTCACAAATTGAAATATATGTAGCAATGATTCCATTCCTTGCAGAGATGAAAGTAAGTGCAGCAATTTCACAAACACAAATTGTAGACCCAAGAAAGTCCCCCATGACGCCTCCCAAGAGGTAGTCACCCTTGTTTCCCATCAAGTGTGCCACCAATAACACCACCGTAATGAGAACTGTCGAAACGATTGGTCCATACATGACACAAGCAAGTGCAAGACTAAAACTTGTCGCAATGACCAATCTCCCCCACGAAACCAAGTACTTCGCCTCAACCATGAATACATAAAACGGTGACTTGGGACCAACCTCCGCAATATAATCTCTTGTCCGTATCAGATACGGTGCCGATAAACGTGCAACTGTCTGAGAAACAATAATCGCTGGTCCAGCACCACTACAGTCATATAATTGCCAGTGAGATGCCCCCAACGCCCCTAATAACTGCACCTTGATCAATAGGAACATACCCAATGCAGCACAACCAAACGTCCCAACACGAGAATCCGTCATAATTTTCAATATCTGACTCTTGGACCATCCACCCCCCAACCCATCCGCGGAATCAGCCAATCCATCCTCATGGAAGCATCCTGTCATGTACAGTCCCATGCTCACTAGAAACGACGCCGCAATTGACGATGGTAGATCTAATGATAGATTTACAAAATCAAAGACGACTGCATACATCACTCCCAAGACACTTCCAGCAATAGGAAAATACGACATGCCCATCATTAAATATCCAGGATGCAAATCCACCCAACTCGGCGATGGCAATCTCGTAATAAACATCCAAATTGTAAAGAAGGTTCGAAACTCCGATTTCATCAAAGCTAGGATGCCCCAACCGCCATTGGTTGTACCGGCTAAAAAGTCTTTGATCTCGGCAGATATTTGTGTGCGGTTGGTTTGATTGCGTGATTCGACAATGCCGGGAGAGAGGACGGTGGTTCGACTTTCTCCGTCGCTTGTGGCGGTTGATGATTCTGTCATTTTGTTATTACTGATGCACTACTCTATGAAGACTGCTGATGATGTATTGTTCATCTAGCTGACTGCCTGCCTAGAGCTAGCTCGATGATGTCTTTATGTTCATGGTTGTTTGCTAGAGGTGCCAAAAATTGACATGTGTCAAAAAGGCGACGTGGAACCTTACCCACTAAATATTGACACAAAACACAAAATCCATCACCTCACACAACAAGCCATCCTGCGCACCTTTCACATCATCCCAATACAGCGGCCATGCATCTTTACTGATCGCGTAAATACACTCTCTCGCTCATCTTTTCATGCTGAATCCATTTCTGACGGCGGCGCTGACTGATTCTCCGCCAATTTGATGCAAACATGATGAGAACACAATTGATACAAAATGGTTGATTTTCACTGTCTCTGTCGGAATTTATCTCATGAGACGCAGCATTAGTTGTGATAGAAACGAAAATGCGATTATTATGAGCACCAAATATATTACTATTATGAATTATGCGGCGGCAAATAATGTTGATGATACCACATGTGCCGAAACATGTATGTGCTTTGATGAAGAGGATGATCGAAAAATCAATATGTTCAGGTGGATATGTTGAAGAAGAATATACGTTGGGCATGTGAGAAATAAACCAGCGGCCCACCTCGTAAAAAAAGAGGCAAATACGTTGAGAGAACTTGTAATGAACTCGCAATTCGTAGGGAATATACAACAAATACTTATGTAACAATCAATCTACTCTGTGCTCCCTCCAAATATACCAATGAATGATTCGAATCCAGGACTCTTTGAGACATTATCTCGTGAAGCAATTGCAAGGTCGTATCCGAGCTCAAATTGGTAAGCAATAATTGCACGAAACTTTTCGATATCAGTCATCTTCCCATCTAGTTTACTGGATGTGATGTTCGCCTTCTCCTGCTCGCTCAACAATAATATACCTCCATCTTTCACATCTTCACCTGCAGATTTGGCAATGTCACAGTTTGGATCAAACCCAGCAGCAAACACCGCCAATAGATCTTCAAAAAATCCTCTCTTATCACGCTTATCAGAACGTGCTGTGCTTTCAGATGGATACTGATCATAGAAATTCGACGAAGCTATCTCAGCTTCTGCTCCACTCTTGTGCTGCATCAGCCGTGATTCAACGCCCCTTCCAGTTACCTTGCCACTACGGATGAACACACCATCATTGTAGTCGAAGAAGAGATAACAGCCTTCATGCTTTGGTTGCATTCTGCAAGGTGCAAAGTTGTTTGCGTTGGGAGAGAGGAGTGAGCTGCCTTCTTTTATGCAGGCAATTCGTGACTTCGCGTGGCCAGCAAGGATCATGTATGCTGCAACCACTGCTAGATTCTTTCGTGACAGCTTCCAAACCCAATGATCTCGCCTTGAAATAGCTCGGATCTTGATGTGCTCTTTCAGTCTCTGACGGAGCATCTTGACCAAAATATCCGCTTTCGTTTGAAGTTCTGTCATCTCCTTCTTTTGTCGATCGTTGAGAGGAGCTTCGGACTTGAAACATGATGGAGTATACTCCTCCAAACAAAACAACTTCACTACAGACTGAATCCAACTCTTGTTGCTAAGTAATTCCGAAGGAGACACCACTTCATCATTGTCACCATCGATTGTATGGACTATGACAAGGTCGTCCAACTGTATTGCTACTTCGTCATCATCCACATCATCGTCAAGATTATGCGAACAGCGAACAGCGAACACAGGGGTTAATATATATTAACCCCTGAGCGAACAGCTCTCTCAGCCGTGAACTCGAGATCGGACACATCGAAGCACGTGCATCTTTACCAGCCATCACCAAAATCAAAACGAAGCAATGTCATCAATTGCCAATCTTTACGCAGGCAGCCTACAATATCAGCAGGTTGTTGATGATTCTGTCATTTTGATGCTGATGATGATACACTACTCTATGAAGTTTGTATGAACTAGCTGACTGCCTGCCTCTTCTGAGATAGCTGAATGAAGTCAGTTCGTGGGGTTTTGGTCCGCGAACAGCGGCCGGCCGTGAACTCGATGTTGTGGTGATGTTTGTCCGATCGATCGGACACATCGAAGCACGTGCATCTTTTAGTGTTCCCAAGTTTCACGCCGAATATATAAGTTCCAGCCCGAAGTTTTGCCTGTTTTGGAACATCCTTTTTTGTCAAAGTTCCAGAAGATCTAGCGAGGATTTCAGCGATGACATGTCTTATGTCACAAATATCCCAAACTGTGACAGCTACTGTATCATACAACACGGTGATGGAGCGTTGAGAAGAGCGGCATGATGATTGGTGTTGAATGTCGTCGGAAGACATATTGAAATTGTAAATGCAACAGCACAGTTGTTGTTTCTGTGTAAAGTGTCACACATGAAAGATTCTAAAGATTCTAAAAGGGAATCTTGATCGCTGAAGATCGCCGGATAAGATCGGCCATCTGCTTGATGCGCGAGTTCTTTTTGAGCACCAAAACCCGCAATGGCGGCCACTTTTGGAAATATTGAAAATAACTACTTGTTAACACTACTGAACAACGGAATGGCTTTGCCGCCGCCGTACTTCTTTTATTACATCGCGTAGTCTCGGTGGAACGTCATAATAGCGATTGGCATGCAATAGCGTCCCGTCCACGTTCGAGATAACATCCAAGTCTACTTTTGCGCGAAGCGGAAACTTAACACCTCACATCCAACCGACGATTGCTACGAAACCGCACCATCGAGGAACAAGCAAAGTAAATCCCTTCCCACTGTAATCTTGCTGTCATCTAACAGATTAACAGTCTCGTGTTTCCTGCCTACTGATCAAGGACCATCGAAGAATAATATCTTAAACGGCATCTCCTACTTTGTCGTAGCCGGAAAGATATTTTTGGACACCGATTCCAGTCTGGGCCGTCACACGCTTATCTCTAGAGTATTGCATGAATAGAAAGTGGTGGTTATTAGACGGTGACGTCAATATCCAACAAAGCCAGGAGTAGCTCATTCAAGCCGGGAGACACCCGTGAAAGTCATTACAAAAGATGACGTCTGCGAGTACAAATCCGCAGAAGGCACCGCGGTCAAAGGTGATGCGTTTTGATGAGGAACTTCAATACCTCGTCGACACCTTATTCACTTGCAAAGCCAACCTTACCATTACTCTCAGATGGTTTAACATCTACACGATACGTGATCTACACCGAGAGTTGGGTAAAGATGATGTCCGCAGGAGGGTCCGTTTCAAAGACGGAGATGAGAATGGAGGAGAGGAATTATTTGATGAACAAGAGTACGAGGACATCCTAAACATATGCAGTTATCTCAACTGGCGCCAGAATTGCTGGGGACGAGTGGAGAAGGTGAAAATTGACATCCGTACGGATACCAGTAGGGAGGGGTTCTGTGATTTTATTTCTCTACCACCCATGAGTAGGAAGGGAAGTGATGCCGAAGGATACGTCATGTATGATCCTGACCTTGCATTGCATTACGAGGAGATTAATAAGGTGGGACAATTTGCACCTTCTGCATCTACCAACGCTGGGACACCGCCAACTTCCGCCACCGGATCCGCATCCACGGCAGCAGGCAAGCCCACGCTCACTGAAGATGAACGGAAATTGAACTCCTTCAACAAGAAATTTAAACCGCAGGATTCCACATTCCCTGCGTTCAAGGCAGAGCAAGACTTCGTCAGATGGAAGACCTCGTTTTCCTCGAAACTACTCTTGTTGTATGAAGAGAACATCTTGCATCCCAACTATGTTGCACCATCCCTCTCCAACGGAGACTCTCAAGCAGCAATGGACCTACATGAGAGACAGAATACCCATCTATATACTCTGTTATCTGATAGTGTTACCACTCTTGTTGGCTCCCGTATTGTCATGGATCACGTGAATGATGGTATTACTGTTTGGACGAAACTTATCGCACACTATGGAGATGATGTGGCTGCTGAAGAAAGAGCTGCTCAGCTTTTCGAGGTGTTTACCACCGGGGAAATGGATCCCAAGTGTACCCAGCTTGAGAAATTCAGTGTTGGTTTTGTCCGTCTGATGAAGGAATACAATAATTACTGTAAGCCATCGCAAAGACTGGATGACCAACAAATGCTCACGTACTATGAGAGGTACATCCGCCGGGTCCCAAGATTGCGTGACTTGAAGACACAGATGAATACCACCGATCGGCTTGCAAAATCGCAAAACCAGAGCCCCATGCCTGTCGCAACGAGATTGCAGAACTACTTGAGCAATACTATCATCCTGGACGGTGACTACAAGAAAGGTATGCTCGCATCCAAACGACATGCAAATTTTGGAATGATTTACAGCGGAGATTTGGATATTAGTAATATTTTGGATGTGGATGTCCATGCTGCTCAGTCCATTCCAGACGGTTATGTTGATCCGGGCATCACTACATTCGATGTCAATGCCACTGCTTTTGCTGACGATGATGACCCATTGATTGATGAGGCGATTGAAATGATGACCTTCGCCATCCATGCTGCTGAGGGACACAATGATGGGAAGATGGCTGCGGGACGCATTACGCCTAAGGTATGGGATGCTATGACCAGGACTCAACGTAAGGCTTGGATGCAGCTAGGACGTGCGATGCGTGAGCAGTTGTTGCCAACAGGTACCGTCCTCCATCCTCCTCCTCCACGGAATGTTGGGAATGTAGTCCTCCCTGGGAATGGAGTCACTGGTACCCGCGGACGAGCAACCAATATGGCGTCCACCACTGTAGATACTGAGGAGGCACCACCATTCGACCCTTCTACGACCAGAACTGCCTATGCAGCTGATATGTCAGATATGTCTATTATCAACGCGATGAAAGCCAACACCCATACTGGTACTACGCCTTCTGGAGGTCTCCACTCTTCTCGTCGTCAGATGCAGGTGAAGGACCCATTGGACCCAACGCGCCTTATGTCCAACAAGAACGTGAGCCAACGACAGCTCATTCCGATACCCAAGAACAATGCTGCGAATTTAGCCATGACTGGAAATGATCGGCGAGTAACCATGGCAATTGCATCCCCTCACCACATGGTTGAGAATCGTATAGTGTCCACCGCAATGCAAACTGCCCCTGTCGTCATCACCAACCGCAATGTCTCCAAGGTACTTCGCTCTGCTCAGTTCCCTGATATACCAACGTCTACTGATGATGGTACTTCTCCATGGTCTGTTTATATGGCCGTCATGCGTCCTCGCCCAAGTGTTTGGTCATTATCTGCTGATGATCTTGCGTTCATTCTGGGTCTTATTGACGGGGGAGCTAACGTTGGACTGGCAAATCCAAACTACTTGAGGTTGCTTCAATATGTCCTTCCTTCTCGTAAGATCAATGTCACTGGTATTGGGAACTCTCGTTTAGACGAATTGAGGATTGGGACTTTTGCTGGAACCGCAATGACTACATGTGGGACTCAAGTCATACTTATCTTCCATGAATATGGGGAGATGAACACTGGCGAAGATGGTGGGCAGATTGTGCATTCCAAGATGCAACTTGAAGACGGGGGATGTCGTGTGAATGATAGGCCACTACGATTGACGGGGGATCAAAATATAGTCCCGAAGACTGACGAAGGGTATACCATCCCTATTACATACGTCAATGGTCTTCCGCATATCAAGACAACCTATCCTACGGATGCTGAAATGGATACCTTGCCACATATTACCATGACTAGTGACATACCATGGGACCCACGAAGATATGATGAGATCCACACTGATGGGAGAGTGTACACGGATTTAAACGATGTGACAGGATACTACTTGGATGATGTCGTTGGGGAAACTGGGGAGCAGATAATTGAGACAGTCGTTGGGGAAACTGGGGAGCAGGTCATTGAGACAGAGGATGATGATGAGGAACAAGTCATTGAGACAGAGAATGATGATGAGGATAGTGAGGATGAACTTCCAATGTTGGTTACACAAGAAGATGAAAGTGTTGTGCCCGGACATGTTGTGACCAGAGATACAGCTGAAGATTATTGCGGAGATTATCCTGCTATATGGTATCGTGCGACCAAGATAGCCAAGGTACCAAGATCCTATCAACAGGCTATGGTATATGACAATGAAAACGAGAACACCTTGTGGATGGATGCAATCAGAAAGGAGATGAAGAAGATGGAGGCTTTATTTGGGAATGAGTTCCAATTTTATAACTACACGCATGAAGTCCAAGACTCATGGTTACGTCTCTCTGGCAATGCAGAATTTCGTACCTTCGAGCCATTATACTTATCCTTCAGTTACAAGCGAGATGGAGCGAAGATGGTAGAGAAAGCTAGGGTGGTATCTGACTGCATCGAAGAATGCGAACCCCATGCACTATGCATTCGTAATTTTTGGATTGAAACCTTGAGGCGCCGTATCAGAAGTGATGATATCATTCGGGTATTTCGGGCTGGAGGTCCATTTGGGCGTTATGACCCCAATGATTGTTTTTCTCATACAGGACTTTGCAGGCGTACCAATGGAGGTTTACTAGCGTTGATTGAGTTGATTGAAGAAGGATTGGTTGAAAACGAAATGGGTTTTGCAATGTCTCCAGCCTTTCAGTTGATGCAGGCACGAACTGCTAGAAATCAGGGGAGCGTCGAACCGAGAATTCGTGAGTTGTCTGATAGGGTTGGCAGAGCTCGAGAGCAGGTCCATACTGACACAGTATGTTGGGAATGTATTTAAATGGAATTAGGAAAGAAACTGGGAAGAAAATTGGGGAGATATCAACGTAACAACAAGTACAGTTGATTGGGGAGTGTTGAATGTCGTCGGAAGACATATTGAAATTGTAAATGCAACAGCACAGTTGTTGTTTCTGTGTAAAGTGTCACACATGAAAGATTCTAAAGATTCTAAAAGGGAATCTTGATCGCTGAAGATCGCCGGATAAGATCGGCCATCTGCTTGATGCGCGAGTTCTTTTTGAGCACCAAAACCCGCAATGGCGGCCACTTTTGGAAATATTGAAAATAACTACTTGTTAACACTACTGAACAACGGAATGGCTTTGCCGCCGCCGTACTTCTTTTATTACATCGCGTAGTCTCGGTGGAACGTCATAATAGCGATTGGCATGCAATAGCGTCCCGTCCACGTTCGAGATAACATCCAAGTCTACTTTTGCGCGAAGCGGAAACTTAACACCTCACATCCAACCGACGATTGCTACGAAACCGCACCATCGAGGAACAAGCAAAGTAAATCCCTTCCCACTGTAATCTTGCTGTCATCTAACAATTGGAAGACAATCGTCTGGAGCGTTGAAAAGAGCGGCATCAAGGCCTCTTCTCTCAATGCGCACTGTTGGTTCTATGGATGTTGAGCGCAAGATCAAGCCCTTGAAGGATACGATTTTGACCAAGGATCGCAATCGCAACCTTCTCAAGGATCCAAAAGGTGTTGCTCTTTACAGGCTTGATCTTGCGCTCAACATCCATAGAGCACTGTCCTCAACTTCATTATGAAAGCAAAGAAAGAGCTTGGCAAGAAGGTCACTGGGTCGCTTGTCTAAGGAGTTGAGCGTGGGGAAACTATATACGTAGTATTGGTTCATGTAATGCATCAATGTGTGTCTCTTTCTATCCGTGCCGTTGCCGTCTCTTCTGAAACTTACGACCCCGAATTCCGAAATGTTCCTGGAATGTACACCCTGGAAACTTAGGGGGTCAGCAAAAGTCGGAAACTTGGGAACACTAGAGCATCTTTACCAGCCATCACCATCACCATGAAAAGATCTGAAAAAATGTCTCATATGAACTTGTCCATACCAGTGAATCAATACCAATTGGTGATGATGGGCAACAATCAGTGGGTGTGGATGTGCGTTCCAGAACCCTTGTCGCTTCCCTTGCCTGAACCAACAGCAATTGCAAGCAATCCGCTGCTTGGTACTTGGGTGAGTGAACCCTTGTCGCGTTCATTCATGGACAGACTCGCAGAGCTCAAAGCCTTCAAGGAAGAACATGGCCACACAAACGTACCACGAGGGTACCCCACCAATCCGCAGCTTGGTTACTGGTGAAGGAACAGAGGACACAATATCGCTTGAGGAGGGAAGGCAAACAATCACCAATGACGAATGAAAGGATCAGAGAGCTTGAGGCGATTAGTTTCGTTTGGGTATTGCAAGCAAAAGGTCCACAAGTGAAATGGGAGGAGAGACTAGCGCAGCTCAAAGCCTTCAAGGAAGAACACAACCACGCTAATGTACCACAAAGGTACCCCACCAATCCCCAGCTTGGTATTTGGGTGACGACACAGAGGAGAGGATTATCGCTTGAGGAAGGAAGGCAAACAATCACCAATGACGAATGAAAGGATCAGAGAGCTTGAGGCGATTAGTTTCGTTTGGGTATTGCAAGCAAAAGGTCCACAAGTGAAATGGGAGGAGAGACTAGCGCAGCTCAAAGCCTTCAAGGAAGAACACAACCACGCTAATGTACCACAAAGGTACCCCACCAATCCCCAGCTTGGTATTTGGGTGACGACACAGAGGAGAGATTATCGCTTGAGGAAGGAAGGCAAACAATCACCAATGACGAATGAAAGGATCAGAGAGCTTGAGGCGATTAGTTTCGTTTGGGTATTGCAAGCAAAAGGTCCACAAGTGAAATGGGAGGAGAGACTAGCGCAGCTCAAAGCCTTCAAGGAAGAACACAACCACGCTAATGTACCACAAAGGTACCCCACCAATCCCCAGCTTGGTATTTGGGTGACGACACAGAGGAGAGATTATCGCTTGAGGAAGGAAGGCAAACAATCACCAATGACGAATGAAAGGATCAGAGAGCTTGAGGCGATTAGCTTCGTTTGGGTATTGCAGGTAGAAGTGAAATGGGAGGAGAGATTCGCAGAGCTCAAAGCCTTCGAGAAAGAACATGGCCACACAAACGTACCACGAGGGTACCCCACCAATCCGCAGCTTGGTTACTGGGTGGTGAATCAGAGGACGCAATATCGCTTGAAGAAGGAAGGCAAGCATTCACATATGAGGGATGAAAGGATCAGAGAGCTTGAGGCGATTGATTTCATTTGGAGTATCTACGACGATATTTGGGATCAAATGATGGCAGAGCTGGCAGGGTACGTTGAACAGGCTAACGGCATCAACAAAATTCATCATCGCGATGACCTATTTGGCAACTGGTTTACAAGGCAACGAGCCCTGAAAAGGTTGAGGAAACGGGGCAAAACATGCAGCTTGACTGATGAGAGGATTGCACAACTGGACAAGTATGGGTTTCATTGGGATGTCAGAGAGAAAGCATGGAGTGATATGTTCAAGGATCTCGAGGAATACAAGGAAAAGCATGGCACTACAAAAGTGAAAATAGAAGACAACCCAGTTCTCTATCGTTGGTGCACACGTCAACGACAGCTCAATGCCTTGGTGGATGAAAGTGGGATCAGCATGTTGAAGCCTGAACGGAAGCAGCGCTTGGATGGAATTAAATTTGACTTTTATCGTCGAAAGGGTAGTCAGCGGGAATCCAAAATTGAATGGAAAATGATGCACGAGATCGTTGGCATCCTTGAAGATCTTGGTTTGGAGTGGGACTCTTTGGACCAAGTCTTTGGGAAATTGAAGTTCAGACCCGATGGTGTAATCATTGTTCCGATCGATTCGTTTGTTATCTTCGTTGAGATTGATGAGAAATCTCACAATCCTACAAGCAAATCCTACAGAGTACCCATGGAAAAAGGAAGAGAAGAGTCGTTGAAGAAGGAGGCAAATAGGATGGGGATGGAACATGTTGCATTCATTCGAGTGAACACTGGCAATCTCTCTGAAGTTTCACCCAAACAGCTGGTCACAATTGGGAAGGTGTTGCAAGAGATTCGTTCTGAAAAACCCGCCGGTTGCAGCATCCACTACTACGTAGACTACGACGCGGATCATGTGCATGTTCAGGCATCCATTGAGTCGATGAAGAGTATATTGGGATTTGTCGATGATGTCAAAATCAATCAATCTGAGTACTTCAATGGGAAGGCAGCAAAGCTTACTTCTAAAGACATCCTCTAGAGATATGAGCAGAGGGGTGATAGATATAAAGATAAGTCTCTTTTGCTACTATCATCAGATGCTGGCTTGCCCGTTTTGCTGTCAACTTGTTTGTCCGATCGGACACATCGAAGCACGTGCATCTTTATTTCGCCATCAAATGTCATCAATTAATTGCCACTTTACACGCAGCCTATTAATATAAGCAACCATGAGCCCAAATCCAAGCAGCAGCCCATCATCACCACCAGAAGGAGCCGCCGCCGAGCCCAACATCTTCACTAGCCACAACACTCTCAGACTCCAAGCAATCCTTCACCGCCAAATATGAAGCAGCTCGCCTCTACATCGATTCCCTCGCCAAACCAGTCGGCTCCCTCGGCACACTCGAAGACTGGGGAGCGCGCATGGCAGCACTACAACAAACCACCACTCCGAACGCTGATTCGGCCGCATGTCTCATCTTTGCTGCCGATCATGGAGTTGCCAAAGATACATCCGAGGGGGGAAGAAAATGCAGTGCCTATCCTCAGATTGTGAGTCGGAAAGTGCTCGAGGCGCTTGATCATGGGATTGCGGGGGCGTCGGTATTGTCAAAGTGCAATAATGTGGAATTGAGAGTGATTGATGTTGGTTTAGGCGATGGTCCAGTTAGTTATGAGTGGTCAGGAAACACGGTTCGTTTGGCAACTAGTAGGATTCATGGCGGCACAAAGAATTTTTGCACCGGCAACGCCTTGACAGAAGAGCAAGTCAAAATGTGCATCGATGTAGGGAGGGAGGAAACCACCAAACTGATGGATGAAATGGGGGGAGCAAATGTCCATCATGTTTGGAGAGGTGGGAATTGGTAATACTACCACTGCCGCAGCTCTCATTGCTGCCTTGACTGGTGTGGATGTTGCTACTGTGTGTGGTAGTGGAGCATCTGTGACACGTGATGGCATTAATGAGGAGATTGTGGCGAGGAAAATTGATATTGTCAAAGAGGCCCTCGATTTTCACAGTAATGCGTCTTCTTTGAATGGTAATCCCATGCAAGCCCTTGGTGCTGTGGGTGGAGCAGAAATTTGTTCCATGGTGGGTGGAATGTTGGAAGCATCCAAGCATGACGTGGCCATTCTTGTGGATGGATTTATTGTTACTACCGCAGCAATGATTGCATGCATGATTGATCCCACGGTATCTAGATTGCTCCTCTTTTCCACCAAATCAACCGAAAAAGGTCAGGTGATTGCCATTACTACAATCACCGAGATTGCAACAGCAAATTCCATTCCTGTGCACACCAAACCTGCCTTGGATATGGGATTGAGAATGGGCGAGGCAAGCGGATGTATTACAAGTGTTCCACTCTTAAGGAGTGCTTGTGCCACCATTTCTAGTTTGGCGACTCTGAATGATGTCATGTGCTTGGAAATGGGAAAATAAGTGAGAGCAGCGTCAATCATGGCGGTGTTGGGTTTAAGGTTGATGGCAACGAACATAGAACTAGTTTGTTTAGAGTTGTACCACTCCTCTTCTTCTTCAGTGACACATTAAACATTAATTTAATTCCTATTGATAGATGACGACTGCGACTTATATCAAACAACAGCCACCTTTTTCCACTTATTCTTATTATACTTCGGGCATTACCATCTCCCAACTCTTCCGATCAAACACTTCCGCATTCAACTTGGCACTCTGCTGCGAGTATTGTGTTCTAATATAATCAAACGTCTTTTGATTGGGAAGTCTTAATATTTCCGCCGAGACTTTTCCATTGACGGTTTCCATGACTTCGTGAGACAGACTGATCTCTTCTGGTATTGACGTAGAATCAGCTGGAGAGGTGGCAATCACATTCACGGTGCTCTTGACTCTGTAGTGCATCTCACCCTCGGCGATGGGCAGTCCAGAGAAGAAGCAAAATTTTACAAAGAGCTGCCAACAAACTGGTGAACGAACTTGTGAGGGTAGGGTATCAAATGGTTCCGCATATCGTTTCTTCATTTCTTTCAACAGTTGCACATCAGGATTGGGTAACGATTGTAAGTATCTTTCACGTTCTTCTTTTGTTTGGGAATTAGAAGACAAGGTCCGTAAGCCCAAGACCGATGGCAAGCAAAAACACCACGAGTGTTCGTGGACCCTGTTGGACACAACCGGCATAGAATGGCGTTGCATAAGGTATGGAAGTGCCAGTGAAAGTAACACCGCCGATTTCCACTCGATTTGCCATCTCCCGCACGTCCAACTGCGTAGTAGGCCATGCGACGAGAGTCCAACGGTTTAGAATCCCTCGCATGTGCTCCAATAGAACGCATAGTAAGTTCTGATACGGAACGCTCTATGTCTGGTGCGGGAAGTTCAATGAAGCCAAATCCCAATTTCGACTGGATATCCTCATCTGCATCTTCTGCTCCATCCTTCCCATCTTCATCGGGAGATAACAATATCTCATGCTGTTTTCTCATTGCTGAACTACTCGGAGATAACCCCCCCTTCGGCGGTGTACTCAATGTATTGTTTCCACCGACACCACCGACAACGCTGCATCATCATCATCACCAGAGAATGGATTAAACCCAAAGTCAGTAAAGCACGCATTGTCATTAGCAGCACAAAATCCTCCCCAAATATCGCCCCCACATGCCCTATCCTCCGGTATACCCTCCATTGCATTCTTCTTTGGCGGAGAAGGAGTTACCGCCCCCCGATGATGGTGATTATTTTGAGAAGAGGATGACGAAGAAGTTGTCATGAACTCATTTGCCCTGGAGAGCATCCCCATCATGACAGCCGATGCTGCATCAGCGGCTGCCTTTGCCGGGTTTGATAACGTAGACGAGCTAGCGTGCAGACTATCCGATGAGTCAGCAGCTCTAGCATTAAAGTTCCAAAAGCTGCCATTGGCTGCCGCCGCCTTGGCAGCGTTGGTGTTGGCCGTAGTGCTTTGTGAATTGGCCCCCACGGTGGTTGGGTCCGTTGGGTGTGTGTGATTGGAATTATTGGCGTGGTGAGAGGACCTCGATTTAGACTCGGGTGTTTGTTTCGATGGTTTGAATAGTTGTGTCCCTGCAAAGCCGGGAGACATTGGTGGCTTTTTGTTTTGTTCGTCTTCACTGTCGGATATTGAAATCGATGGTCCCCATTGTTGTTGTTCTGATGGGTTTGAGAGATGTGGAAAGAAAAGAATCATTGAAGGCATTAGACGATGTGCATAATAATGAAAACACAGATCCACATTAATCAAATACCATAGTCTAAATTGTTCTAATAGCAGTGTATCATTCCACATACTATTATCATAGCCACACATGACAATGATGGCATCTCCTAACGGCAATTCCAACACTCACCTTTCACTGCCTTAGAAGCCGTGACGCCTATTCCATTCTCATCAATGATAGCCTCATCCAACGGCGGTTCAAAACATTTACTCAGCGATCTCATGAGAGTCGAAGAGCTGCCATTTTTGTCTTCGGTGGCGGCGCCATCGCTGGGTGACCGAGCGAATAATTGTAGCAGCGGCGATGACCTCCCGTTGTTCGCCATGATCGACCTATCTGAGTTGTGTGGTTATACTTGTTGCTGTGGTGTTGTTGTTGATTCTTTTGAGTTTTTATTGATATAATGCCACTCTTTTATCTCTTCATTATCACTTCACAATTCAATGTTGTCAACTTGCCAATACAAAATGACGCCGCTCGCCGCTTCAATTTTCATTTGTTGCTCCTCTCAAACCGACGCCTATTAAATAACGCAGAGTCTATTCTTCTTCCAATGCCAAGTGCAGGTTGTAAAGGCGTTTGTTATGCGAGGGTGTACTGCGTGCGATTATTTCTTCACCTCCAGTCTTAACAGGCAACGTGGAAAAGGAGTTCATGCATTCATTGACTTAGTGCAGCGTCGGATTGAGCTGGATAAGATTGCAGTAATATGAATTCCTACGTAGAGGTGCAGGTAAGTTGCAGGTATCCACTTTTCGGCAGTTTAAAGATGAGAAAATCTCGTGCGTCTTGTGCAAGAAGGCATAAGCAAATGAGCATTTACTACGTTGAAAGTTAGAATTGAAAGTTAGAATGCGAACCTGCCAGCCGATGTCATGCCGAGCGTCCGCAAAGGAGAAAGGAAGTTAGACAAATCAACACACATGGGTCAGTCACTTCTCCAACTTGTGAAACGAATTCAAATACGTCTTGAGATTGGCTTCTTTGATGTCTTTTGTGCTGGAATACGGCGTAGCTGCAAGCATTCTATCACTCTACACTCACACATACAAGACAAGTAGTCGAGTTAGAGTTCAGCACTTGGCCTCGGCGTACAGACACGCAGCGAGGACCTCCTAACTAGGCAGTTGGCGGGATTCTTATCGACCTGGACAGTACTTATCTTTGAATGTTTCTGTACTCCTCCTTGCTTTGATTGTTGCTTCTTTGGTACTTCACATCACATCGTTTCTTGGAATTTGCACCATGCCTCTAGCGCACGCCTCCTCTGAGGGCTTGATTGGTGCATCCTTCGCCGCTACGTACAAGTTGTAGTTGTTTCCTCTTTGCTCATGTTAGAAGCTATCGTCCACCTGGTCTGGCTTTCTTCGACGTACTTACTTTCATAGACTCTTCTTATTATAACTAAGCGGAGCATTTCTATCTCTCATTCTTCCAGAACTCACATTTACAACGCGCCTAAAAAATTGCAGACAAAGTCATGACAGTAAACTCAATACCGCCCTATTGGCCATCCATTTCCTCTGCCAATGGGACTTCGACGTTGTAGAGAGATTAGTTCCTAAGTATATCAACCTCATTGATTGAATTAGAGTATCTCCCTATTTCGATTTGCACCATCAACCCATTCTTTCAGATGCACTCCAACTCTCTCGCCCACGTACACTCGAATGTCAGTTAGAATTGAGTTAGCGGGCAAGTAAGGTATCAATGAGATTCTACCGACCAAATAAATGACATTTAGTCCTGGATGTAGCGTCTACAACCATGTAGTTTTGGAGTTATGGCTGGTCGTATGTCAAGAGACCACTTTTGGAATCTAGTCGAGGCTTTTGGTGCCAATGTAGGAATTTGTATCTATCACCGATCTATCTTC
The DNA here is from genome assembly GCA_018806925.1 of Skeletonema costatum. NCBI lineage: Eukaryota > Bacillariophyta > Thalassiosirophyceae > Thalassiosirales > Thalassiosiraceae > Skeletonema > Skeletonema costatum. The sequence continues at coordinate 29,155 of JAHBBA010000147.1, read as the reverse complement.
TTTGCGAAAGCAATCAGGTGGACGATACAGAAAGTGTTGTATTATCCCTCTAGACTTTATTTATTACGACGTGACCATACTCTTTCTCGACCTCTGCTATCTCTGCTGCCTCTTTCTCGGGATCTGGACCTGCTTCTGCGACTCTTCATTGCATCTTAGCTGCCTGGTGGGACGGAGAGCTGCAGCAAAATCTTCTTTGATCATCTTTCCCTCAGCATTAATCTTCTTCACCTGTGTAAGTGAAAGATTGCATCCAAGCTAGCAGTGATGATAAAGGCCCTGTACTGCAGTAAGCGGAAGTCATGGTGATGTGAGAAATTTTGGAATTATGCTTTGCATAAGTGATTGCAATAATGCACCGCAACATGTACCCTTCCCTCCACGTCATCTACCTGTTGCGCCATTATTTTGTAACGCTCATTTGCTATTGCTATATAAAGTTATTGCCAACTGAGTTGAAACCATCCAGTTCTCTCTGAATGGCGCCTACTTTCACACTCGAGCCCCATTCTTTGTAACACGCATGAGCCTGTTGAAAGTGAACCAATGCATCTCGTGCAAATCCCATCTTCTTGTAGTATAACCCAGCCCTCTCGCAAGCCAGCCCCTGCTCGTGTATGAATTTAGACTTTTTAGCAGATGCGATGGCAGCATTATATAATGCCACAGCTTTGTTGTGACGAGCACCAAGCCCATGCAGCTCGGCCTGTAATAGCTCAAGTTTGTTCCTGATATTCGAATCCGCGTGCTCCACTGCAACCTGCAAAGATTCGATGATTTCTTCAACTTCTTTAAACCTGACACAGTTCAATTTCTTCTTTGTCATGTCGAGCAAACTAAGCCCGTAATAGAATTTGATGATATGAGAAAAGTACCTTCCTTGTGGGATTCTAGCGAAACCTTTCTGAGCAAAGTGACGGCATCTCTCACCATAACCTAACCAAAAGTTGCGGAGTACCTGCTGACAGTAGTATGTGTCCATAAACTTATTTCCAGGGTCGTTAGCATCTCCGAGATATTCTTTCGCTTCAATACTGGTAGCCTCTCCTTTGTCAATCAGCATTGAAACTGTTTCGCGATAGCTCAGCAAGTATTTTTTCGAAATCTCGCTCTTGTATGTTTCTAAAAGATGGAGGTAATAATCTATATCCTTCAGCAACGAAGTCAACTCCTTCTCACCGCTTAGTATGGAGAAAATAACCAATTGCAAGGCACAAAAGAAACCCATCTCTGCGTTTCCACTCGATAACGCTGAGTCGAAGCATACACGAAGACGTTGCACACCCGCGTGAAACCACTCGAGATGCCCAACTGCATTGATAAAGATAAGGCTAAGTTGTGTCATTTGGTCGGATAGATTAAACCTCTCAGACAATGCCATTGCGTTCTTTGCAATACGACTGCAAAGAAGATGATACAAGGATTAGAAATTAGGCGAGAAAGGGTGCACACAAAACCTATGGATACGTCTCCACCACTTACTGGGCGCATGCTATATTGTTGCCACTTCGCATGATAATATGAGATAGCTGAAGGAAGACTTGCGGGGTATGTTGACACACTCCATTTTCCAAACTCAGCTGGGCCACCTTGCAGAAAAAATAAGCTACGATGTGGGGAGCTTTGGAGAAAAAGGCAGCTTGTGACATTTGTAAGTAGAATCTGATTACATAGCGTAGAGTGTAATCTTCCATCTTCTTTCCAAGCCAATCATCACAGTAGACTTCATCATACTTTCTCAGCGTTTCTGGAATCATGGCTCCAACTACCTCAGGATCAACTGAATCTGGGATTGTCTCCCCGAGTTGAGTTAGAATAGAAGAGCATGTCCCGTACGCATCAGCGACTTTGCCCTGTGCTTGGAAGACTGGAGATGGGCGATAGGATGAGTTAGTATCAGTTGGTGGCTGAACTTCAATGTGACCAGGTCAAGACTGAGAAACAACATGGGAAGATACACTCACTTTGAGAAAGCAATAAGTACGAAGGCAGTTTGTCTTTTGTGCAGCGAGCTTCTTTCAATATCCTTTGCAAAATGATCTCGGCTTCGTCATACTTACAAGACGAGTTAGCAGCACTCGCCATCATGAAGCTGAGTCGAAGACTGATCACATAATAGCTTTCCCAATGATCATTAGGAAGCAATGATGAAGCAACTTCAAGATATGAATAAGCCGTTTTGTGACGACAGCTGTCGATGGCCATCTTCCCGGCAGCCATGTTCAGCTTCGCAAAAGGCAAACACAACTCATCATCCTTCAGAATGAACTCTTTGCCGTGATTTATCTGGGTAGCAATCAGAAGTATTGTGTCGCCTACATCCTTCCCCTCGCAAACTGAGTGCAGCACTCTTCCCAAGTTGTAGTGAAACTGATGACGAAATCAAAACAATTAGAGACGAAGGAATGAACCAAAAAGTGAACACAGCAACAGCAGCAAAAAAGTCAAAAAACACATACCTGCTTCCTGTCGCTTTCGGGAATGAGATTGTATGCTGCCTCTCGAACCTTGTCATGCACGAAGTTAAAAGTCCCTTCTCTGTTCCTCTTAATGAATCCATCACTGACTGCTTTCTTCAACCCATCTCGAACCGCAGAATACTCGGCAGAATCCACCAGGTAACCAATCACCGACTCGCAGGTCTTCGTCCCAAAGCAAGCCATTACTTTCAGCATCAATTGAACATTGTCGGATAATCCATTCATTTCGGAAGATAGAAGTTGAAGGACATTGTCCGTGATGTCCTCTGCCCGTATTGTGCCCTCGTCCCATACCCACCGCTTCTGGTGAAAGTTGTACTTCAGCAGGTCGCGGTCTTTTAACGATTTAATGAATTCCAAAACGAAGAATGGGTTGCCCTTGGTCTTTTGCATCACAACTTCTGATAAAGATTTACAGATGCGTGGATATAGACACAAGGCATCAGATATCATTGTGTTGAGATCCTCTCGGTCCAATCCGGTTAAAGATACTTTGTTTGTTGGCACGTGGCTACTCTCCAGTTTCTTCATCAAGTCGAAGACAGCATGGTCAGCATGGACTTCGTTATCCCTATATGTGCCAACAAAAAACATGCAGCTGCCCATCGTGTCCGAGAGGAACGTGTGAATCACGTCAAGTGCAGTGTCCTCAGCCCACTGTAAGTCGTCCAAAAAGAGCTGCAGCAGCCGCATGACATACAAACAAACGTGAGGCTTCCCCTTCAAGAACGAACAGACGATTGAATTCAGCCAATCATGAATAACTTACCATTACTGGGTGCTTCGGGCTTGAGACCAACCTCATGAAACGTGAGAGCGTAAATCCAACACTACGAGCATTCATTTTGTCTCCTCCTCCAGCTTCTTCCGCCGCCGCTGGACTGACAAACTCAGGCGAGAGCACTTTGACGTTCTTTACTATTCTTGCTAGCAGGCCAATATCAGCTCCAAATTCATCCCTCAGCTTATTGGCCAGTAAGGCTATTTTTGGGTGAGTATTCCTATCTTTCAGCATCAGACATAATTGATTAACTGCCGAAATAACGCCAGATAGGGATCTCTCCTGAGATAAGGAGTCAAACTTGTGTTTGATCACATATCCCCCCACAGCATTCACTCTCGCCCTCAAAGTATTCACTAACATACTCTTCCCGCATCCTGAGAAGCCACTAATGAAGAATGCCTCACTCTTTCCGCGGGACACTCGACAGAATGCATCAGTTATGAGAGTCTCCTCTTTATCCCGTCCATACAGCTTCTCTTTTCTGTAGCGGAGTTTCATGTTTTCACAACTTTGCACCTCGTTGTCGAATAAGAAGCGGTCTGGATCGAGCAGCAACAGATGCAAATCTTCGGCTACGTCCCTCAATGACTTGTATGTGTCATCTGAAGATTGGCCGTTGTCCCTCCTCAAGGCAAGGAGATTTTCCATCATTAGACAAAGCGATGCCGGAATTCCAAGCTGATGCATTCGGACGATGGATGGTATTTGAAATGGTAGATCAGCCTTGTCAAAGATCCCCTTCCCCCCCTTGGCACGTTGTGACAATAGATGTGATGACTTTGCCCTTTTAGGTGCAGGCTCTTCAGTTGCCGCAGCCGTGGCCGTAGTAACTCCTTCTGCGAGAGAAGAATCTTCAGGAAATATCTCATTGACAAATAGCTCATAGAGCACCTTTGCAACCAAATAGTAGCTGTGGTCGATCGTTTCTTTCTGTATCGTCAGACTCTGCTGCCGCCGCCACTGCAGTTCTTACAGGCGAATTTTCTGGTGGAGGCACCTCAGATGTCATCATCATCTCTTCAACTTCTAAATATCTCCCGAATTGACCTTGCTTCTCTTCGGGCGCCATCAAATAGCTGAGATACGCGGGCTCTTCGATTGATAGCGCCAACTCGGGATATATCATGCTAACGCCCTTTATGTCATCCCACAGCTGATGACGTTGCCGCGATGACTTTTTTAGACACGTGAACGACAAAATTATCAATTTGAACAACATCTTCATCCAGCGGCTCAACATTATTATTATTATCTGAGCGCATAAGCAGCTCCACAATTCCGTATGCAACGGTGGCCTTTCGAATAATCGATTCTTTGCTGCACGACTTTTTATGATTTGGGCTGCTCTTCGGATCATCCGTCAACGGCGTCTTTTTGCCTCGATGTCCATCCAACTGCGCAGCGGAATAATCAGATCGCCGACGACTGCAGGGGCAGCCGCCATGGTTGTTTGTTTTGCTCATGACTACTTACACATATTCTGCCGAAATTTACTTGACAGTTGCTCTCCGCCTCCGTCAGCCGGCCTGTCTCAACCCTGACTTTGGGGGGTTTTTACGCCCGGCACCCAACGCCAAAACTTCTGTCGCATCTCGGACCAAAATGTGACATATGCCACGTCGATCTACCACAAACATTTCTGAGTTCCTCTGTAGCATTCTGGTACAAAATCTGCGTAGGAAATCTTAGCCAAAAGAACGTTTTTGATGTGATGCCCACCATGGTGAAATAGGGCACTATTGCCTCTCTTTTCAGTCTATTTCTTACTATTTTGGAGAGATCTTGCAGCTGTATTAATGTTAACGAACGTGTAATTAATGTATTCGAGTTTTACTTTAGCTTCTAAGTCTATTACAGTGCCATTAGATCAATAAATATCATTCAACATCACTCAAAACAAATTACATATTATAAAATCGCATTCAATCCACTGAGATCCATTACTACTGTGCAATGAGGCAGCCAGCTGATTGTTACATTCATCATGACATGTTTGAAGGGTTGAGAGTTGTTTCAAAGCTTCGTCTGCAGCGCAACTGGACGAAATGTCAACAGCCGTAAATATAATTTTTGAACGTAAGAACGCCCGTTTCACCGCAGATAACAGCGCATTAACGGCAGCAGTAAGGTCCTTGTGCTCCTTTCGGATATACGGTGAATCCTACCATTTCGTATCGTCAAAGCATGTTCGAAATGACCTATGATGGGAGGTGAGATGAAATGAGATCATTACATAAGATGTGCAAGTAATAAATTGTCATATATTTGCAATAATTCACCTATTTTCGGCGGTCTTTCACGTGCACACGCATCAGGATAGGGGAAGGACGTCGAAATACAATCGCAAGCATAATTGTTGTGTTATCGGAGTATGAGGGCGGGTGATAGGAGTGCGGAAAACTCATCGTTGTCATCGCCATTTTGAAATAATTTGGCATGCCAAAAAGTAGACGGTTGGTACGTACAGTGTCAAAGTAGAATATTACTTACTACTGTTACTGTTCGTTAAATTACTGCTCCAAAACAGTTCCTTCTTTGATACTATTGTACTAGCAGGGGGGCAGAAGGAATTCACACCCTCCTTCATACAAGAATTATAAACTGGTCTGTCCCTGCAGTGCTGTGTGTGCTGTAAGTATGAGTGTGCTGCAGTGTGGCCCTCAGGGCTTTGCTCTGTTGGGCATGCATGTGCCAGTCAAATTTCTTTTAATAACTATATCTGTCTATAAAGTTGCTCTGCAAAGATAGATATGTGTATAATGAACAGTTTGTGTTGAATGCTACTTTATTTTTTGCATCTGGTCCATAATTAAAATGGTCAGGCCACATGTTCTAAGGCCTACATAGGAATTCAAATCTTAGTGGAACGATACATACTACTCATATTACTTCTAGGTATAAAAATACTACCCGTAATCCTACCTAATGTTGCCACTTTTTGACATCAACCATGAAGCTGCCGCTCCTTCCAATGGCCACAGCTACACACTCGCTTTGAATATAACCAATATACGCACTCCCATCGATCACCAATACTATCGGCTATATCAAATGGGGCGCGCTGCATGGAGCCGATTTGCCCTGTTACGAGGAGGAAAGAGTGGAACTGCGACGCGGGCCCTCGGGGCTGTGAGTGCCATTCCCTTTGGTTGGAAAGTGTATGCATATTATTGACATGGTACCCACCTATAAAGTTGCTCTGCAATAATGAGGATACCGTTTAGTCACACTCCCAATTATGATCCTGCGAGCCCCCATTCGAAACTTCAGCAAAACTCGCCACCACGCACGCACGACACCACACATCACACAAAACGAACAAACACCATGTTGTCCTTGTTCCCTATGCCTATCACGCCAGCCGCCTGACGTTATACAGCGGTATGCACGGCTACCTTGATCGGAAATCAACGGCGCATCGAATGATACGCAGCGATCAGAGCAGAACATGGTATTTCCCTTGGAATTCGGCTCAACGCCATCAGCGACGTGGTGATGACCATCATCAAACGATGATGTGTGTTCCCTACGCCTATCACGTCAACCGCTTGTTGTTACAGCGATAAGCATGTCGACCATCATCCGCATTGAACGGAACATCGAGTGATACGCAGCGATATGAACGGAACAATATAGCTCCCCTGTAATATGGCTCAACGTCGTCGGCGACGTGGTGATCGCCATCAGACATAACAATCGCCGCATCCAACAAAGCAAAAGCTATCACTGTTGATAGATCGCCGAAGAGGCATGGCCATGTTGTGCTCTGAAATAGCAATAAACACGACACACATCGCATTTGATGATTTCGGTTGAGCAGTAATTCATCTGTCTACAAGACAATCAAAGCTGGAGAGATAGCAGAATGGACTGCCGCTCCATTCTACTTCTATCAGTCATCACATGAGCACCTTCCCCCCCACAAACATTGAAGTTGGAGAGTTTTTTTGGCAGCCGGTATCATCGAACAGAACATGATGAGTCAGGAGATAAGGGAGCAGTGCAAATAAACTTTCTTCTTCTAATGTGAACACAACCACACACACATTTTGTGCTCATTGGTCGTCATCTTGGGGTCATCAGTCATTTTGTGCGTCGACTACCATTAGAAAGCGAGCAACATGTCAATTGATAACAGAATGAAGATATATCCAAAAGAGAAAGAGTGTCAAGTTCGACTATGATAACATCACCTGACTCTGACATGCAACAATCAATCACTTCGAACAAGAACACATTCAATCATCTACAGCAACCATACATATCTCGAAACATCACTTATTGCCAGCAACAACAGTAGCGATAGACACAGCGTCATCTACTACAACATACATATCCGCAACAATTCACCACTCCATGCATCATCAAACGAAACAGCAACACAAAATCGGCAGTGTAAACAACTATCAGAGACCACTCGCACTGTGTTCAATACCTCTATATCAAAGTTACGCTTCAAACAAAGTTGATTGGCACTCATTTCATTGGAGTAAAACCGGAGGAAATTAGAATGGAGTGGCACTCTGTTCTACTTTCAGCAGTGGGGAGTCAGAAGGGAAGCAACTTGGGGGTGAAAACTGACATTTGGATCATTCAAGCGAGAAATATTACATGCTAAATCCACCATTTTACCGTACTTCTGTCTTGTAATAGGGCCATCTAGCCAAAAAAGCTTTCTCACATTATTCATTTAAGCCAGGTACTTCTCGCTTTCTACGTAGGAACAAATACAAATCCTACGCCGGTATGCTCTACAGGGCTTCTACGTGTCCAACAGGTAAATGATACAGCTAAATCCCCAACATATTAATTCCTACGTTGGCTCTACAGGGATTTTTTGACAGGATTTGACAGGATTTACCACCTATAGGGGTAGGGCACCTCCGGCACCCCGAAATTACACGTTGCGCTCCATTCTGATCGGGGCCCCGAGGGCCGACAAGGCTATCGTGAAAATGTTGTTCATCACTTCTATGGGCATGCATCTGGAAATCTGAAGAAGGACACTCTTGATGCACCAGACTTTCGATTTGCTCTTTGGCATTTGCCTCCCGCATTCCGACCATTTGTCAATACGAATGGTCCAAAGCTACAGAGATGGAGAATCCCTTTCGATGTAGGGAAGGAATTGTTGACTGATAGGGACTTGTGTAAAAGCCTTGATAAAGACGGCAAGAAAACTTACTACGCATCACCAATTTGTCATGACATATCCGAAGCGAAGAAGGAAGTTGCGGTGGCCAAGAGAGAATACCATGCAACCCTAAAATCTCCACCTGAATCCAACTCTACAACTACAACTGCAAGGACCACGCCTAAGGAGAGAAAGATTGCACAAGCCACTCGTCAAGCGGAACTTGACCCCAACTCCTCTGGTCAGCGAGTTGTTCAATTGGAGGATAAGTTGGCAGCCTTGGAACTGCGTCTACAGGAGCAGGAGGAGGTTTCTGAACAGAGGGAGATTGCTTTGAGAGCTGTGTGCCAAGCGGAAAAAGAGGACTTAATTTTGAGACTCAAGCAAACTGGAATGAGTAGGATGAGCTTGTGTAATGACAAGTATCATGAAGATAAGCCATGGCTTGCGCCTCATCTCTATGGCAGCACATGGCAAGAGCACAAAGCAATTGGAGATGGTTTGTTTGCTGGAAGAATGTTAAACATTTGCTGGACCGAGACAATGGATATTTGAGGGAACAGCTCCCAGGCTTTGTTGTCGATAATTGGAACGTGAGTGTCAGCGGTGAGGGGACAATCACACCATTCGAGCGGTACTCTATTTGCTGCATGATTGCAAGGCGAGACTTTCCACAAGAGACAATTGCTGGGATGTATGGTACTCATCAAAGCACCATCTCAAGGATCTTTACCACTTGGATGCCTATACTTGCAAAGGCGGCGAAGGATATGTCTGAGCTAGACATGGAGATGAACCATAATTTATTTGATGTGGAATTTTGTGAGCAGCATAATCTACCTTACATGAAAGATGGCAAGGCTCATGGTCTTGCGCCGTTCCTGCCAGTAGGTCACGAACTACTAGCAAGTTTGAGTAGGGTTTCATTGGATGATTAAATATGTAACTGATTGTAAGTACTTCCACCCCAGTATTCAACTAGTGCCTTCTCTGACGTCCTCCCCAAAAACACAGGAGTGTATGTCACACTCAATCCACATGGCAAAACCCACATTATATATCTTGCTGCGCTACAATGCATTTTGTCAGAATACTGCGACCTAGAAATGAATGAGTTGACTCGTACTGTATCCGTGACACAATCTTTCCCATCCATTAACAATCCAACTTTGTCCAGTCCGAGTTCAAAGTATCTGATTGGCATGGCTGCTTCAAAGTAATTGAGTGGACGTTCGGTAACAGATTCTCCTCCACGAGTACCATTCCCATCTCTTGTCACTGGTTGCGACAGAATACTCTTGCACGCTCTGGCCTTCTTACTTGGTCTCTGCAAATGACGCGTGTCGGTTGGAAAATAATTATCACATCCATTAGGGATCAAAAACGGCTGGCACAGATTTGCTTTGAAGGTAGCCCAATTCAACACATGCTCAAAATGAGGAAAGTGTGACCGTGGTACTTTGTCGTGAAGATAGGTGTAGTCATTCGTCCGCTTGTTGTACACTTCTGACCCGTATCTCCCCTGGCACAAGTCTCTTGTACCAATGGTTTCTCCGTAAGAGTATTGATCTCTCCCCTCCATGAAACAGGGTGTTTTCATTGCATTGCAGTTTGGGTAGCTAGTTGAAGTTCCTGCAAATCCTCTATCACCCAGACCATCGTACTCGGCAAATAACTTCCCAAGTCTTTCAGCCGTCCAATTAACATCTTTCTTCGTCATCTCATGTTTCAAAGCAAAATTGTACTGCTCAATTCATGTTAGCCTTTGCTCTTGAAGGTGAAGAAGGTAGTGTGACAGGAGATTTTTAGGCATGCGACCAGAAATGAATTGTTGGTGTATATCCTCTTGACGCAATAACTGCTGTAGCTTTGTTTCTATTGATTCGTTTGGCCCGCCCTTCCCATCAAGCAAATCTCTTAAGTATGCATATACCTTGGATTGCTCCATCTTATATTCCGCCAGTGCTTCTTCAGATTCAGAAAAAGTAGCTCTCTTGACAGCATCCTCAATTTGATTCTCAATGAAGTCACACAGTGTCACTTCTCAATCAATTTTGTCATTATCATTGATACCAGCATGAGCGAGTATATCCGTATTACCTCCTGCCAATACGTCCATATCCTCCTCATCGAAATCTAACAAATCTTCTTCGTCAACTTCACTTTTGTCTTCGTCATCATAGTCATCATAGTCTTCATCGTCATCATCCTCTTCATCATTGGTATCTTCATTTCCATTGATGGATTGACCAGCATTTAAGCAGGATAGAATGCTGGTAATATTTGATTGTCGATTTCGATTATCACGTTCCCGGCGTTGCCTTTCTTTCTTCAGCTCTTTTTCTGCATCGTCATCTTGGAATGCAAAGCCAAATGGAATTGGTACCTTTTTCATAGTCGCCATCGGCGGAGGGAGCAAGGAAACAGCATCTTCACGTGTGAAGGTTTCGGAATGAAGCTGTCGTTGCTTGAGCAGTTTCTGGAGATAAAACAGGATTGCGTACTCTCCTCTCAAGTGTGAGCATCCCCCCAAGCCTACTGGGCACCCACATCGGCTAGTAGGAGGCCGGACAAGTTTCTGTGTAGTGCAGTCAACCACAAGCATCACCCAATACGGCTCAGATTTCATTGATGGGATGCATTCAATCCGTATTGCAATTGCTTCATGACCAGTAGATTTGATGAGGCACTTAGCAGTTTGAATCTTCCCCATATCAAAGTTTCCACCAGCGATGAGTCTTTGAGCACGCACTTGAATTCCATTACGTCCTTCACCAAATAATTGAAAGAAGTCTTTGTCACTCAGTAAATCAATCTCGAGGAGTATATCAATGAAAGTGTTCCATGATCCATCCCAAACAAACTGCATTCCATCTCCTGGTACAGTCAAAGGTTCTTCCTCATCGTAGGCAGTTTGTTGACCCTCTTTCCATTCTCTTGGCTGAGTAAACCTTTCACCCTGCTTATTCATGAGGGAGATGATTCGTTTAGCAAGCCCAATGGACTTTGGCCTGTCATAGTTACCACGCATTCGAAGGCCTCTCTCAATGAGGAATGTAGTCAAGGCCCAGTCAGACCAATATTCAACAGGCATTGTCATGTCTGGGTTTGCACCATGTGCAACTTTGTAGTGTGGCTCGTATTCTGAAGTAGGTTGCTCAAGTACTGCTGGCAAGGATCCAGTCTCAGGCATGAGTTTGAGATGAAATAGATCTCTTGCATCTCCTTGAAGTAGTGTCGACGGATCACAACCGAACCCAATCATTTCCCCCCATTTAAGTTTGGAGACACCATTTGGTAGTTCATGCAATGGTTCAAGCACGACGTCATAAGTATCTTCATTCGCAATATCGATTCTTCCACTTGAACAGGTACCGTCAGACTTGGGCTTCAAACGGAACACAGGTGGGAATAATTGGAGATAGTATGCATTCCAAAATTTTCTGGAGTAGTGCTCGGCGTGGCGCTGATCATTTCTGTTCCATTTCTTAGTAATCTCCAGCTCCTCAAGGATCATTTCCCTCTCTGTATCGTCTTGTGAATCAACGAACCGTCCCATCAAGCTGCGCACCGCGACAGGACCATTACCATCTAAGCGATCAATATAATCATTGCCAAGGAAGTTGGATAATGCAGGCAAGAAATCAGCGTAAGATCCGTTTCCCATTGACTCTCGTTGCAGAATGTCACTCCGTTCATAAAGACAGCATTCACCAGTTACGTAGTCAATATCTGTTACTATTTTGTTGCCCCCAATAACGAACAAGTCACCGTCTTCAGACAATATGATGTCAATAAGCCCTGCATGCTGTGCTTCAATGAGCTGCCAATCTGCTTCAAACGGTGCACAGCAAATGTGAACTCCAATCTTCTGACACTCGGCAGCAACCATTGCAGTAAAGTCATCCCTGCGCTTTGCAATTGCAGTGCGTAGTTTTTTGACAGTGTCATAAGTGCCAAACGCATCACCATGCTCATAAATGTTCTTCAAATCATTCAAGGCCGTGTTCAGTCTTTGCTCCCGGCGCTTTCCTTCATTTGCTTCCTTCAAAGGATGGGAGCGCCCATCCATGAAAAGAATCACTTCATGTTCACCATTTTCACGCGTGTTTATAACAGAGTTGAGGAGTGTCATAAATTTATCAAAGGCATCAAAGAGAGGTACTTTTGGATTCATGTCATACACAGCAGCGCCTTTCTGGGTGTGCACGCTCCGATGAAACCAGCCCGATGCATCCACCCCAATTGTACCCTTCAAGTCTTTCAATTGACTTTGGCGTTGGCCGTCTCTTTTTTCATTCATATTGCGGCAGATGAATTCTTTGTGCAAATTGTGAGGACCCATTGTGGAGCTGCAGGAATAAAGGGTAGTATTGATGGTTAGTGAGGCGGCATGTGAAAATGGTGCAAAATCAGATGCGTCGTGTTTGTGTATTAATACGGCAGTGGTCTTTGCAGCAACCGCTCCGGCGAGTGCAGAAATGAAATCTACGTGAAATTTGGGTCTAGGGTATGGTAAAGATTGTTATTTGACTTACTATTAGCGGCGTTTTGATGATGGCGAGGTTGATGGCCATGTTGGTGACAATCGAGTTGTGATGTGTGTTGTCGAAAAAAAATGACTTTTGGACCCGGGCCGGTAGTTTTGGTTTTATGTGGCTCTGCATGGCCTTTATTCTATTAATGTGCAGAAGCACGTCAATTCAAGTTAACTTTCGTCTTGTTTATTTTTCTATTCTGTGAGATCATCTCGCAGATCATAGTCCTAAGGCTATTGAGGGCAGATGGAGTTTTGAGTGTGTTTGTAGGGAGTTCCTATGTAAGTAGAGGTGGACACACTCAGAACGCCACACTCAAAACTACACTTCTACTTTGGTAGGAACTAGTACTTAGGTCTCCTCCTGTCTCCTCTTTTTTGCTTCAAAGCTCCCTTTAGCTACTGCTAGCCAATTCCACTGTGTTAGCTCTTCAAGCAAATATGTACCTTCATCATCGCTTGGTTTTGGCAGCTCCTCACCCCTACCACCGGGGACTGGACAGCACGGGAGAAGAGAGAAGCTAGAAGTGCTGTTAGCCCCCGCCACACAGATGACCAAAAATGGCGTCCCGTTGATTATTCCGCGAACGGCAATTTAACTAGAACGCTTCTCTAGCTAAAATTCGTCGAGTAGACTTGGACACCATGCACATTGATTCGTTGAAAATCCTCCGGGAATAAGGGACAGGATGCATAGTATGGGACAGCGGCGGCTTGCTTTGGGTCATAACGGTCACATATGTCGCGTAATCTTGGGTGCCAAAATAGCCATTTCGGCCGATTTTGGCCGAAATGGCGATGTGATACACATGCTGTACCTGACTGTTATGACCCAAAGCAGGCCGCCGCTGTCCCATACTATGCATCCTGTCCCTTATTCCCGGAGGATTTTCAACGAATCGATGTGCATGGTGTCCAAGTCTACTCGACGAATTTTAACTAGAGAAGCGCCCTAGTTAAATTGCCGTTCGCGGAAAAATCGACGGGACGCTTTTTTTGGTCACCTCTGTGGCGGGGGCAAGCAGGCGACACTCTCAAATCTCTCTCGTCGCCCCTTTCCCCCGGTGGTAGGGGTGGCAGCTCAGCTCCTCCAAAAACACAAACCACACACAACTAATCTGAACACAAGATAGCATTACCATGAAAATTGATGGTTTACCTTAATAAAAACAGCAATAACATCCATGCTATGTCCACCCGCGCCCCCCCTATTAATTTGACCACCAAAAAATGTGTCTGTGTCTTCTAATACACCACATGTCTAGAGCAACGCCCACTGAAAAATAATAATTAAATCGACAAAATGCAATCATACTCGCTGCCCTGCCGCTCACTACACGATGCCGATGGCAGTGCCATTCCTTCTCGGATTGATAGTGCTATGAAAGAGCTTCGAATAGAGGTACTATTTGTCATCTAACTCCACCAACTCGCTGAGCACCATCACTTCAACCAAATCGAATTATTTGAGGGAGAGATTTTTTATCAATTGTGCAACGCCAACTCGACTCCCCGCTGCTCACTACACGATGCAGGTGACACTACAATTCCTTCACGAATGGATAGCACTATCAAAGAGCTTCAAAATGAGCCACCACCCGTTGTCTAACTCCAAATACTCGCGAAGAACGACCATTGCAACCAATTCGAATTATTTGAGGGAGAGATTTTTATCAATTGTGCAACGCCAACTCGACGCCCTGCTGCTCAGTAGGCGATGCCGATGACACTACAATTCCTTCACGGATCGATAGCACTATCAAAGAGCTTCAAAATGAGCCACCACCCGTTGTCTAACTCCGAATACTCGCGAAGAAGGAACATTGCAACAAAATCGAATTATTTGATGGGGAGGTTTTTATCAATTATGCAACACCAACTCGACGCCCCGCTGCTCAGTAGGCAATGCCGATGACACTACAATTCCTTCATGGATCGATAGCACTATCAAAGAGCTTCAAAATGAGCCACCACCCGTTGTCTAACTCCGAATACTCGCGAAGAACGAACATTGCAACAAAATCGAATTATTTGATGGGGAGGTTTTTATCAATTATGCAACACCAACTCGACGCCCCGCTGCTCAGTAGGCAATGCCGATGACACTACAATTCCTTCATGGATCGATAGCACTATCAAAGAGCTTCAAAATGAGCCACCAACCGTTGTCTAACTCCAAATACTCGCGAAGAACGAACATTACAACAGGATGCTAAGATATTATTTAATAGTTACACCAATATTCTCCACTTTACAGATTATGCATGTTACATGACACAATGCAAATGTATCTTACACTTCATAATGAATAATTCAATCTTTCATCAATAGAACAACAGTAAATGATGTACTCAAGTGATATTGTGTATTGATTTGTCTGATGGTGGCTACATATGGTCCTAAAGCCAAAATGCTGTATCCAACTGTAGCAGTGGGCTGAGGTACCTTGCCGGTGAGGTCAAAACAGAATGGAAAAATAACAAATCTACATTATAATAATATCATTGGCTGGTCTGAGGGCTTTTTGTACCCTCAATGTGCATTGCAATCCCTACCAACAGTGGCAAAGTTGGGGACCTTGGGGGCGAAGAGGTTGTATCTGTGTGTAACAGAGTGCTTAGTAACTGTGATGGTGAGGTCACAACAGAGTGGAAAAATCACAAATCTACATAATAATGATATCATCTACCGGTCTGATTTATTTTTGTACTATCACTATGCATGGGTATCACTTCCAACAGTGGCGAAGTTTAGGACCTTGGGGGTGAAAAGGCTGTATCTGTGTGTAACAGTGGGCTTCATAACATTGGCAGCGCAGTAAAAACAGACTGAAGTAGTGAAAGTTAAAAGAAATCTTAAGTAAGTCAGGTTAGCCTCCAATATACATCATGAATATAGTTGTCATCTCCTAGAGCACTGTCACCTTCAATTTGGACGAAAGCACTTTCAATGGTGACAAAGTGGGGTGTCTCCGAAACAAAAATATCATATCTGTGTGTTATTGTGGGCTGAGTAAACTTGACAGCAAGGTTACAGCAGACTGAAAAAGTGATGAGTCTACATCATGATCATATCATTCACCAATCAGAGTGAATGGCATGCACTTCCAATTGTGGCAAAGTGGAGGATCTTGGGCAAAATGCATACATTCCTAATTAAAGACACCGCTGCAACCCGAGGTGTTGCCACACTCGGCGTTGCCTGGAGCAAGTGCTAAAGAGTTGTGATAATTCATCTGTTAAACAAATTATGGCATGAATCCAACGCTTCGGACGAATCCAACGCTCAGTGCTCGGAGTCCGTTCCCATAGAAAAGGACTCCCGATACAGCGAGTTGAAATACTCCCCTCAAGCTAGCACCCTCATGGCGCTAGATTGCTCTTGCGTACTCAAATACCTCTACTACTTCTATTCGATCTCCACAATCTATCTAATCTCACCTAAACCCTACCGAGGGAGGATGAGTTAACATAAAGTTAATCTCACCCTGCTACGATATGCTGCTCCAGCTTGCATCAGAGGCTGGCCAGCCATACCGCCAGCGAAGTGTTCGGTTTCGGCGTTGCCGCGTAATCCCTAATCACTCCTTACTCCATCTGAAATAAATGTAGGATCTTCTCGACAAAAGCGCTCCTCTTCGCTCCCAATGTCATCGACTTTCAAGCAGATAATCAACACTTCATGAATATTGATCTATTATCAATCGCTTCTTCTCTTGTAACACCCTTACGAACAAAATGAAAATGAAAGGCAACTGCGGCTGTGGCACACTTCTTCTTCAGCAAGTGGATCCTTGGTACATCGTGTTAGATAACACAGACTGATCATCGCCAACACACAGGTCCTCAAATAATCCTCAGCAAATACCTCAACGCACGAATGTATTGTGTAGACTCAGCCTGGTAGGTCGAACTATCAACACTCCCCTGTCTCTTGGAACACCAATAGATAGGAGCATTATTCAAGTCAACATAAAACCAGCACGAGATTTCCTCGTGACCGTATCACCAGCTCATATGCATCAGTAGAGCAACAGATGACAAATCCTTTTCCTCTCGGCTCAGGCATATCAGGAGGCAGAACCTCCTTCCTATCCTTCTCCGTCATAGTGGAAGTTGGTACGTCCAATCCTGCTTCTGAAATGCTGCTGAAGTGATGCATGGCTCAATAGGATCATACAACATCTCGGCATTCTGATACTTACCCTAAACAAATTGCTTTTTTTGGCAGATAATAGCATGAATTTGCTATTATCTGCCACGTGACTGCTATTATCTGCCACGTGACTGCTATTATCTGCCAAGTGCTACTGCTAGCTCAATTGCATGGGCTTAGCTCTTCAAGCAAATCTTTGGTTTTTGCCACCTTCAGATCGCCTCTCTCAAAAATACACAAACCACACACCATGAGCGCTCCAAACTACTCTATGCACAAGATGCAATAAAATACAAACCCAACATCACTGCAGCATATATTTATAACGACACACGCGCTATGCTATGGCGCTGCTATCCGTCAAATATCGTTGTTGTAGCCACTGTATTTATCGTCTTATCATACCTGCTGCTATCTCATGATGATTGGCCCACCCATGTAGAAATATTAACAAATCATAACATTACATTTATTATTCTTAGGACTCTATTTGCCCAACTACACCATCCTCCAACTTTGTAATTTCAGATTGCTTAAGTTTTGCTAGGTTTTTCCTACGCAGTTGGATCGCAAAGACACTCCTTTGACTATGTTGTGTGTGAACATGGCTGAAGTGAAGTAGCCGGCTGTCAAACACAATACAATTGAATTCAACCCTTTTGACCTGTGTCTTAGTTACTATACCATTATAAGCGGCGCGGTTGAGGGTTGTTTTGTCGTTGCCGTTGAAGATTACTAACTGCGGTTTCATCTCTTGTGAGTTGGCATACATCGTTATGTCTCCATAATGCTCTTCTTTCCGTTTGCCGAGGAAGATTAATGCTGTGAGATAGCCCGGGCATTTTTGCGTGGTATCGCGATGGACATCACCGGAACTGCGTGCTTTGCTGGCTAATATCATGGGATTATTATGGCATGAGGATCACTACTGCTAGCAAAACAGAACAAACAAGCAGTGCGTCATCATCCTGACGAACAGACGGCGAGACTCCTGTCTCAACGGTCGTGCCAAATGAACATGTGGAAAGGGATGACTGTCGCAGCGCCTTGTACCTGTGTCTCAACGGGACAGGTACTGCGTCAGAGAGTCATTCCCTGTCACATTCTCCCCCGAACTGTGCTACAAAACGAGGACTCAAGAAAAGGAAAACCATCAACGTCCGGCAAAAAAACCTCTTCTTGAAATGAACGCAACTTCCAAATGGACTCATCCAAAGGATTCTATTTCATCGGCATAGCATAAGACTTTTTCTTTCAGATTCAGACTTGCTCAATAACATATTGACCACTTCATAAAGGACCACTAGTCCTAAAGAACTGCATTCCATACAAAGGCATATTACTCATCATCTTCTTGTACAGAATTCCCATCTCCGTCGTCTTCGAAGTAGGGCGTCAGTCTTCGAACGTTCAAGCGTTCATTTACTGCACCTCGTTGCAGTCGCACTGTTCCATTTGTGAACACTTGAGTAACCTCATAAGGACCCTCGTGTACATCTTCCGGTTTGGGAAGATGGCTCCCGTCAGTAGCCTTGATGATCATCGCTTTCTGACCGACTGTGTAGTCGTAGGGAACACGCTTCTTATTCTCTCGAGCATTGGAACGGTCCACCAGTTGCTGTCGACGCCTGCCTATTTCTGACCAATTGCAAAGATACGGAATGTCGAATAACATATCTCTCCCGAAAATCGCTTGGCCAGGTGTCGCCTGCAGCACCGAGTGATGCGTACTCCTGATTGCCCACGCCGCGTTTGTGAGAAATTCATCAATCAGGCTTGCATCAACAGTCTCTAGATTGTTGATACCACTAGTTCTCATCATGTCTCCCAAGACACCATGAATTCTCTCCACAATTGCATTAGCTTGTGGATTCTTGATCGTTGTGGGCTTACGCTTGATCGAATAAGACTTCAGAAGGGCTTTGAAATCCTTCTTGAATTCAGATCCATTATCACACACGACCTCAACAGGTCGAGGATACCGACACAACCAAGTCTTGTTAAAGAGCTGGGATATCTGCGCTGAAGTCCTGTCAAGGATTTCATCTTCAACAACATCAACTTTCCCCTTAGGATCTCTAAACTCTCGATAAACTTCTGCGGTGGGGAGTTCAACCACCTCAAACCAACCCGTCGCAGGGTCGACCATAGTTAAGCACATAAATTCCAAGCGAGTGCCGTCTTCACTTTTGATCTCATACGGACCACAGCAATCAACGCACACAGTATGCCACGGAGTAATAACAGCTTGCTTCGGCGGAAGCGTAGCGTACTTACGCTTGCGCTTCTTTCCTTTCTGGCACCGCTCACAAGTCTGAACGAACTTCCTAATTTGAGTATCCATATTCTTCCAATACATTACAGCAGACAACGTCTTCATCATCTTGTCGCGCCCAGGGTGCTGCAGATAATGATGATACCACGCAATAGTTTTACGCTGGAGTTTCTTCGGGATAACCATCCGGGGCCTCTCTGGATCTCGCACGAAACACAAGATCATTTCGCCGTTAAGCAAAACTGGCTGGATGTGCTTACCCTTCGGCGGCGTCTTAAACCACTTTTTCATCTCCTTGTCTCTAAGCTGCTCATCCACGACTTCACGAATCGTCACGGGAAAAATCTCCTCTTCGTTCGAAACCTCGCTTTGAACGAAAAAATCGTGAGAAAAACACTCCTTGCTCTCCTCATCAACCTCCTCATCACCATCTCCCTGCTGCTCCTCAAGCAGCTCCGTGAGGATGAAGACACCGATGTTATGTTTCATGTGCCAATTGAGTTCCTTAGCATCAAAGGCATCGTAGTCTTCGGGGTGGGGGTTCTTCTTCGGCTCATAATCAAGCCTACTGATGGCGTCGGCGACCGTATTATCGACACCCTTGATATAATCAATCTCCACGTCGTATTCATTGAGTAGAAGCCTCCAACGTAATACCCTGTCAGAGTCCAGTCCAAGGTTGTTGCTGGTCAGGTTGACATGGTCAGTCATGACCTTCACCTTGTATCCAAGCAGCATCCCCTTAAACTCCTTCAAAAGCTCCACTATTGATAAGAGTTCAAGCTCAGTCACAGTATACTTCTCTTGTGCCTTGGTCAGTTTGCGAGAGAAGAAGGCGATCGGCCTGTTATCCTGAGTAATTACGCCTCCAAGCTGCCTTGTTGACGCATCGGTATAAATCAGGAACTCCTTCGAGAAGTCCGGATATGCTAGCACGACGTCTCTAGCAATGATATTCTTGATCTTTTCGAATGCCTCTTGATGTTCAGCATCCCACCTCCAAGGTTTCAGAGGCTTCCTCTTAGCCTTGGTAGTGCCACACTCCGCCACCAAATCTGTTAATGGAGCGAGTAGATCCGTGCGCTTCTCCCAGATGTCCCTGTAGTATTGTACAATACCAAGGACCCGACGTAGTTGCTTCACATTCGTCGGCGGTTTAAGCGCCAAAATTGCAGCCACCTTCTTCTTCTGCGGAACTATTCCATCCCGAGTGAGGGTGTAACCCAGGTAATCCACTTCTAGGGCACAGAAGTTAGACTTTGCGGCATTCACCTGGAATCCTTTTTCATGCAAACGTTGAAGAACCTCCCAAGCTTCTCCAAATGATCATCAAACGAATCTGCCGAAATCACTAGCAGATCATCAATGTAGACTCGAATGTACTCCAGGTCATTGAACAAGTTATTCATCTTCTCCTGGAACACATCTGGGGCCGTAGCGGCGCCCATCGGCAACCTCTTGTAACGGTACCGCCCCCACGGAAAGATAAGAGAACAGATCTCTCTAGTCTTCATATCCAACGTGAGATGGTAGTAGCCCATATTAAGATCTATTGCCGAAGCCCATTGAAACTTCTCCATGCGCTGTAAGGTGTCACTGATCTTTGGAAGTGGAAATGGCTTCCTGACAATACGCTTGTTCACCTCACGCAAATCAGACAAGAACCTAACTTGCCCGTTCGATTTCGCGATAATAAAAGAGGGCGATCCCCATCCCCCACTTTGTGCGCTCGTAATTTTCTCAAGAACATCAATCTCCACGAGACGATCGACTTCCTTCTTAATAACATCCTCATGAATCCTGGGTATAGGATAAGGCCTACCCTGCCACGGGCGCTCACCTTCTTTCAACTCAAAACTCACTTCTTCGCCTACCCACTTTCCCAACTTACCTTGGAACATTTCCTCGTGTCGCTGAAGTAGTTCCAGTAGCTTAGCTTGTTGAGATTCATCCAGATGCGCACAATTTTCTGCTACGATCTTGGGTAAGTCAGCGGCCTCATACTTGGCGTCGAGAATCCTCGTAACTCTCTCAGTCTCTTCCTTAGTAGCGGCTGGTTCGGTCGCTTCACGGTAGGTATTCAGCAAGAGTCTTTTCTTGCCCAAACTCTCCGGTTGACGTAATGAAATAGTCTGCTCATCAATCGTCAGTTCCTGCTTCCTAAAATCAAGAACAACACCCCAGGAAGCCTCTGAAACCTTGGAGGTGGGATGCTGAACATCAAGAAGCATTCGAAAAGATCAAGAATATCATTGCTAGAGAAGTCGTGCTAGCATATCCGGACTTCTCGAAGGAGTTTCTGATTTATACCGATGCGTCAACAAGGCAGCTTGGAGGCGTAATTACTCAGGATAACAGGCCGATCGCCTTCTTCTCTCGCAAACTGACCAAGGCACAAGAGAAGTATACTGTGACTGAGCTTGAACTCTTATCAATACCTCTGAACTGGATATTCCATCAATGCAGTTTATCTTGACTCTATCAGGATTAATTGCGATGTGACAGGATTTTATTCTGTCAAATCAGAATTTATTTCCTTTTGAAACTGGATTATGTTATCAATGCAGTTTATCTTGACTCTATCAGGATTCAAAGCGGTGTGACAGGATTTAATTCTGCCAAATCAGAATTAACGTCGAAATTGTAAAAGTTAATTCTGGTGGTCAGAATTTAATTCTGATCAATCGGTATTAGACAGTCTTAAAATGCTGTCGCATCAGATTAAGGGTTCTCTTCCCGCGCGCGCGCGCATTTAGAAAGTTAAGTAAGCGTCATTCATAGGTTTCTCAATCTGCTCACTTTTCTGGAACATCCGCGCAGCGCTCACACGCCGACCTACGCCGACAATGGTAAAGTACCACTACTTTGACTATTGCCACAGTGACTACGGCGAATAAACTTCACCGATAATTTAGTGACCGACACTATTGATACTGCGCTATGGACTAGTGTTGTCAGCGTTATCATTGATTGAGCATGCACTGATGAATTGTGTAGTACAACTAATGTACCAAGTCACGACGGACCGAATTGCACAAATTTTAAGAAGGAGGATCACAATATTGAAATGAATAGTGCACACACAGCAATGAACTCAATTATTTCCGCCCAATATGAGCACCTTGCAGCGAGTTTGACCTTGGCTTGTTGCTTCTAATGAAGTGGGATAATAGCAATCAATATATCATGCAAGGATATGAAACATGCAATTAGCACAGATACAGCATCATTATGGCACAACACGGATGCCAAGAACGTATTACAACAAAGAAACACGTAGTGGACGCATATCTCGATGGTATTAATCGATGAGATGATCGGCTTTATTCGTATTGGATCTACATGAGGATAATCGTCACTTTACATCGCGCTATAGCTACAATAATATGACATGGGATACAACGAATTGCCCAGAATTTGCGCTCATATGGCTCCTGTCATCACTTCTATCAACACAATTCGTCTGAGCAGGGGTGGATATACTGCTATACTATCGTCATGGCCTACATTGTGCAATTAAACACTGCTCTTCACCATACTGACAGCATGGACACAGAATGGCGACGTATGGTTGTGCTCCACACAAGCCCAAACTGACCCGAACCAGGGCCGGCAAGGTTGCAAACATCACTTCTATCGATGCAGTGCGTATAAGCAATGGTAATGTGCTTCTATACTATCACTACTAAGTGTAATGGGGCACTGAACACGTTCTATTGCTGTATTAACATCATTAGATACGAAAATGGTGGTTTGCTCGTTGCTGATGCTTGCTAGCCAAAATCGCACCGCATCAGCCCGGCAAACTGATTGCAGCATCACTTCCATCAGTGCAGTTTGTCTGAGCAGTGACAATGTGTTTCTATACTATCGATACCAAGTAGAATGAGCCACCAAACAAGGCTAATTGCAATTCTGACAGCGTTGGGCATGAAAGAGCGGTCGACTGCTGCTGCTTCTGGCATGGCCAGAATCAGTCACACCTGGTCGTCTGTGAGGTTGTAGCATCACTTCTATCAATGTTCTTCGTCTGATCAGTGACAATGAGCTTTTATACTATCGCTACCAAGTATAATGGGCCACTATACACTTTTTATTGCCATAGGTCCTGTGTTAGACATGAAATGGTGTTTTTGACGGGCTACCTCTGACGAGCCTAAATTTGACGGGCTTTTCTTCTTTTCGTGACATTGGCGACTATTCACATGAGTTGAATATGCGGATCTCTTTCTAATATGGTCTGACTAGAGCATATCAATTCTATATGCTTTTTGTGTACGAAACAAATGTGGCAACAACAATCCTACACTTCAACTGTACGCACAGATTGATTTTGCAAATGTCGACATGCAATCGCCTATGAGGTTGTAGCATCACTTCTATCAATGTTCTTCGTCTGATCAGTGACAATGAGCTTTTATACTATCGCCACCAAGTATAATGGGCCACTATACACTTTTTATTGCCATAGGTCCTGTGTTAGACATGAAATGGTGTTTTGACGGGCTACCTCTGACGAGCCTAAATTTGACGGGCTTTTCTTCTTTTCGTGACATTGGCGACTATTCACATGAGTTGAATATGCGGATCTCTTTCTAATATGGTCTGACTAGAGCATATCAATTCTATATGCTTTTTGTGTACGAAACAAATGTGGCAACAACAATCCTACACTTCAACTGTACGCACAGATTGATTTTGCAAATGTCGACATGCATCACAGATTCACAATTATAGATCGGATACAGATGCATACAGCGCTGCATTAACCCTTTGTAACTTATTGTTGACGATGCCGAGCAGTAGTTGGGGTCGAATATAACGTGATGTAGATTCTATATGCCCCAAGCTATAAAAACCAGTAATTTTGGTGGTATAAATCTGACTATTTATGAGCATATATTGGAGAGAAGTAGCAACACATAGCTATACCATGGCGCGCAAATGTCGACGCAATATATGCGAGACGAGTTGCGCTTGTTTTTATGCTTCGTAAATCTGATGTCATTGTCGTATTTGTAGGAGACGATGCCAACATACATAGAGGCAATTCGGCCATGGTGATGAGTGATGAGGTGGGGGAAAGATACATACCCCATGCTGATTCTGTACATATCCTGTGCGGCTACGGTAATTAGGTAAGCCCGTCTCATGAGATGGTAGTCAGTTACACAGACCATCATCGTACCACCGCCGCCACCATCATTAAGTCGTCACCCTAAACAAAATGCTTTTTTGGGCTGATAGTCGCATGAATTTGCGGCTATCTGCCACGTGGACTGCGGCTATCTGCCACTGACTGCGGCTATCTGCAAGTGCTACTGCTAGCTCAATTGCAGGGCTTAGCTCTTCAAGCAAATATACTCTTTTTTGCTCCTTCAGTCGGCCTCTCTCAAAAATGCACAAACCACACACCATGAGCGCTCCAAACTAATCTATACACAAGATAGGACTACCATGACAATTGATGATTTACCTTCATAAAAACAGCAATAACATCCATGCTATGTCCATCCGCGGTCCCCCTTTAAATTTTACCAACAAAAATTGAGTCTGTGCCTTCTAATACTCAACATGTCTGTAGCATCATCCTCCGAAAATAATAATAAAATCGACAAACCTCGATCATACTCGCCGCCATGCCGCTCAATACACGAAGCCAGCCACAGTTCCATTCTTTGTCGAATCGATAGCACTATTGAAGAGCTTCGAATAGAGGTACTAAACGTCATCTAACTCCACCAACTCGCCGAGTAACACCATTGCACCCAAGTCGAAATATTTGAGGGAGGGATTTTTTATTAATTATGCAACGCCAACTCGACTCCATGCCGCTCGATACACGATGACGACGACACTGCCATTCCTTCACGGATCGATAGCAACTATGAAAGAGCTTCAAAATGAGCCACCAACCGTTGCCTAACTCCACCAACTCGCCAAGTAACACCATTGCACCCAAATCGAAATATTTGAGGGAGGGATTTATTATTATTATATGCAACGCCAACTCGACGCCATGCCGCTCACTACACGATGACAACGACACTGCCATTCCTTCACGGATCGATAGACACTATGAAAGAGCTTCAAAATGAGCCACCAACCGTTGCCTAACTCCACCAACTCGCCAAGTAACACCATTGCACCCAAATCGAAATATTTGAGGGAGGGATTTATTATTATTATATGCAACGCCAACTCGACGCCATGCCGCTCACTACACGATGACAACGACACTGCCATTCCTTCACGGATCGATAGAACTATAAAAGAGCTTCAAAATGAGCCACCAACCGTTGCCTAACTCCACAAACTCGCCAAGTAACACCATTGCACCCAAGTCGAAATATTTGAGGGAGGGATTTATTATTATTATATGCAACGCCAACTCGACGCCATGCCGCTCACTACACGATGACAACGACACTGCCATTCCTTCACGGATCGATAGAACTACAAAAGAGCTTCAAAATGAGCCACCAACCGTTGCCTAACTCCACCAACTCGCCAAGTAACACCATTGCACCCAAATCGAAATATTTGAGGGAGGGATTTTTATTATTATATGCAACGCCAACTCGACGCCATGCCGCTCACTACACGATGACAACGACACTGCCATTCCTTCACGGATCGATAGAACTACAAAAGAGCTTCAAAATGAGCCACCAACCGTTGCCTAACTCCGAATACTCGCGAAGAACGACCACTACATCAGGATGATAAGATATTATTTAAGAGTTACACCAATAATTCTCCACTTTACAGATTATGTATGTTACATGACACAATGCAAATGAATCTTTCACTTCATAATAATATTCACAGCTTTAATCAATAAAACTGCAGTAAATGATGTACTCCAGTGATATTGTGTATTGATTTGTCTGATGGTGGCTACATATGGTCCTAAAGCCAAAATGCTGTATCCAACTGTAGTGTCGATCCTACCTTGGGTTTCATGCTGCCAATGAAATCAGCAAGAACTGCAACAACCTGCTCCGTCTAATGAGCCATATGGTTTGTGGTCACATCAGTTTATGCATTCAACATATGAGCTGCTGAAGGTGGTTCAGATTTGTGACTCAACTAGTTCGATTTGTAAATGTATCAGGATGGGCAAGGAAAATGATAAGAAGTATAATTCATCCACCATCCATAAAGCAATCGATCCTATTACTGGTGAAGTGAAGGTTGGCCAGAGCTATGTCAAAAAGAGCACGTGGGAAAAGGTCATCCCAGAGACTAGAGACAGATTCAAGCATCATTTGTATCCCCTATTCCAGTGTCACGCTCTCTTAGATATGTTTCTGAATGTGGAGAACAAACTTGTCATGGCTGGAACAAATTGTGATGAAGTCTTTGTTTTTGTCAAAGGTGAGACCAATTTACTGCGTATTTTCCACTCTTTCTCTCATTCTCAATGATCTAATCTTTTGTCTTCTCGCTTGCACTTGCTCTAGATACTAATGAGAAGGTAGAGCTATCGAGCCTTATTCCTATACTCAATGTTGAGGATGTTCAAACCCACATCAACATGCTATGGAGGTTCAATCAAGGCACTCTTCTGTACCTTTCAGCTGGTGCAGGACGCGGACTAGAACTGACCCGCATTGGTCCCTTTAAGTATTTTCAGGAATACTTCAACTGTCTTCGCTTCACAATGAGGTCTGAGAAGAATGTCCTTCATGGGGTCGATAGAAATAAAAAAATCGCCCACTTTGTCCCTCCGTCTCTTTCAAGGTACATCATCATCCTCAACTTGGTGATCTATCCTGCAGTGGAACAAAGCCAAACTCTCACCATCCCAAGCATCGATCGTGGTCCAGAAGAG
Source organism: Skeletonema costatum (assembly GCA_018806925.1). NCBI lineage: Eukaryota > Bacillariophyta > Thalassiosirophyceae > Thalassiosirales > Thalassiosiraceae > Skeletonema > Skeletonema costatum. Next base: position 1,953 of record JAHBBA010000147.1, on the reverse strand, counting down.
GCAAATTTGATGTGCAGAGATGTGCTACACTTGGATACATCTGGTCCTACCTCCACCAGCGATAATGGAACCAAGCATATCAGGGACATCTTCAGTCAGATAATGAACGTGATAACCCCTGTGAGCACTGGTAAATTCACAACCTCCAAAGAGAATGCAACTCAAATGCATCATTCTCCCTATGTTCACAGTCAACACTATTCTTCAGAGATCATGATGAGGCTTAATGACAGCGATGTTGCACGACTACCATTCTCAATAGCAGTACACCTCTTCAAAGCTCTAGGTGAGACAGTTCCAGTTATACAGCAGACTTCTGATAGAAACTTCACTACCATTAATCACTCCTTCTATGATCAAGCTGCAAAAAGGGCGCTCAACGATACAATGGCAACTTGTTATCCCCATCAAATGGAAGCCATCAAAATCATTGATGACAGATCTGACCACCGTGATGTTGTTGTACATCTTGCCCCTGGACAGGGAAAGAGTGGTATTTGGAACTTTTCTCTGCTTGGACGTGCAATCAGTGGTTCTGTGAGGCAACGTTCAATTGTGATCTGCCCTTACAACTCACTATTGGCACAGCAACAGTTAAAATCCAAGCAATGCTTTCATGGAACCAACATAAGAGTTTACTCCATCACGACCTCTTCCCTTCCATCAATGTTACTTACAACTGAAGAAGGTTTTGATCTCCTCTACATTTCTATTGATGCGTTCAACAACCTCTGCCAGAATTTTGCTGGCACTTTGGATAATTGGGGAGTGCAAGTCATCTACGTTGATGAGTTCCACCTTGCTTTGACTGAGTGTTACCGTCATGCAACGTCTTGGCAAAGCCTTCGTGATCTGAAATCTCTCAACAGCAAGATTGTCCTCCTCTCTGCAACAACCAATCCCACATCCACTACGATGGTTACCAACTACACTGGAATGGGAGATAACTACATTGCTGTTGGTGGATCATCATCCTATGCTGTTCCCAACATTGCCTTCCTGATTGAGAGATCTGCCAATGCTGACTTGATACCTGACATTGTTGAGTACATCAAGAGTCAACTGTCTCCGCAGCAACCACAAGATTTTGCAATCCATGTCATCACTGTCTCCAAAGAACATGCAATGTCTCTCACTCGAAGCATCAAGGAAGCTAAAATTACTGCGGAATGGCTTACATCAGACTGCACTGCAGATCAGCGGGAACGTATAATCGACAAGTGGGATGCTGGGAAGATCTCAGTGTTGGCGTCTACATATTGTGTTGGGCTCGACAATTCAAAAGTGAAGCAAGTCATTATCATGGGCGGATGCCGGTCCGCTGCGGATGCATTGCAGAGTGCAGGACGAATTCGACCAAGTCAGCAAATGGGTGATGGTTCTCGTGTGATATTTTGGAGGGCTGACAGTATCTGGATGAGCAGGAACGACGATTCACTGCAGTCACAGGAGTACCGTGTTAATGCTCACTTCTATGATGCATTCAGTGGCAGTTTGGACAAAGTGAATGCAAAAGCTGCCATTGCCAGTCTATATGAATCTGTGGGTCTTGATGGGATTTTCAGCGGAGAGACAAATCAGTGCATCATGAAAGGACTTCATTCACGGATGGGAGTACATACACATGACTGTAAAATGTGTCAGCATTGCAAGAGTGGTGTGAATCATCAACTTGCTGCTGCTTCTAGACGTCACAAACAAAAGCGTTACCAAGAGAAATTATTTGTGCAATCATGCATGGCTGACTTGATCAATCAATGTGTAGTTTGTGACGACAGAGATTGCGATGGGTTCAAATGTGTTGTTGGAAATGACCCAAGTGGCTGTTGGTGCAGAAGGTGCATGGGATTTACAGGAACAGGAAGCGGTAACTTTCATACAAACACACAATGCAGATTGAGTGTAAACAATTCCGAGACCAAGGGGAAAAGTTGTCCATTTTGCTTCATGGCT
>JAHBBA010000151.1:0-25997 GCA_018806925.1 Skeletonema costatum | reverse complement strand
ATCAATTTCCTTTCCTTCCACATCTACTTTTCAACCTCAATTGACCATCCACAGCGAGCATCGGACACCACGAATAAGTTATACACTGTCGAGAGTTCTCTCCTTTGAAATTCTCGATTCGTTGCATTCTGGCAATTGCGCACTTCCTTGTACTTTACAAATCCTACAAACCAACTCACAAGTAAAGGAACGAACTTCAGCTTGTATTCAAACAAGCCCTCAACAGGGATGTCAGTGTGACACCGGCCAATCTTGATTTTGGCGGCATCCTGAGTGAATGATACTCTTTGTTTTCTCAGACACTGGAAACGGCAGAGGAATACCACGGAAATTCGACGAATATTCGACCTCCATCACGATTTGACATGTAGTAATAGCCATCACCAATGTGCTCGAGGTGTGATTAGACTGTACGTATTGTTGATGCTTGAAGTATCGCACAAGCAGTCTCGAGAAAGCTGCCCACCCTGTGCTTGTAATCCCTGCCGAATCGGTCGTAAGAACCAAGTGCTTCAGAGTTGTGTTTCCTCATCAATCCATCTGCTAATGCCTCCGCGCCTTCATCGCCCAATATTCATATCTTCGAGATAGAGAGCCTGCAATGGGCAGGCAGAGGAGAACAGTTGCGACAATGCCCTCAATCCTGCTGCCGTGATCGACCGATTGCTTGAAAAGGCTGCAATGTTTCGCAGAGTGGTAGCATTCGTCAGCGCTGCCGCCAAAGTCTGCAAGCCCATTGTCATCAAAATCATTCCCACAGAGGATAACCTGTTCTAAGGTGCAACGCCGACGACCTAATAATTGCTCCCAGTGACGCGCATCCAATTGCTCCTACCGAGACGTTTTCCGAGACAAGTTGAATGACTCCAAATACGGATAGCCGGTCAGTGCTGTACTGATCTCGTTCTAACGCTTCATCTTCGAGATTGTTACGGCAGAGACTGAACGTAGCCAAAGATTTACTGTGCACGCGGGTTAGCGCCATCGCAAGATTGCTTGCGCTCTCTAGTATATGTCGAGACTCCACAATTGAAGCGATCTGAGGTTGCTGCTATTGATGATGTAGGGACTCAAGATGCTAAAATCGATGTCACAACTGCCGACACCAAGCCTCTCAATGGAGTGATTGCGGCAGAGCCCCTCCATGAAAGCATCAACTTCATCCTCATATTCGGGTAGGCAGCACAGATTGAGTCCACATATCTGCTTTATTCCTGCCAAAGAAATATGCTAACCATCCCCAATCGTCGCCCTCCTCGACAATGAAATAGTTATTAACCATCACCATCTTCATCGTACAGCTGTAATATAGAGATCGTCTTCTTTATGCGAGGCATAGCTCGTAGCCTGCCAAGAATTTTTGCATTCTTCTTGGAAGAAGTGATGCAATTCAAATCGATGATACTGAGCAAGCATATCATAATACTTCTGATCTCTTCCAATCATTTCTTCTGAGATAGGCTCCAATACCAATCGCTTGTACCCACTCAGCGCTGCAATTATCTTTTCCAATGCCTAATGATTGAGATTGTTTCGGTAGAGAGATAACTAGTCATAGTTTTTTTCTTCGCCGTTTCTTGAGTGCCTCCGCAAGACTGTGCGCACCATCAAGCCGAGGTCGACAGACCATACAAAGTTCTTTGAGATTGGCGTTGTGTAGGATGAAAGGGGCAAGGCTATCAATGATAACATCTCCCCGAACTCTATTGGAAGATGCGAACACATTGAATCGACCGGATTATCCTTGACCCCTTCCATTAACGCCCTAATCTGTTCCTCGGGCATACGTTGAATAGAGAGATGTTGAACATGTTTATTCCTACCAATAAAATAGCCCCAGCCAGCCACAATCGTCACCTTCCCTGATGACAAACCCTTTCTGTTCTTCTTCCTCCTCATCATCATCCTATCATCATCAATCATTGATTCTTCACCTATATCCAGGCATTTCGCCGCCCAGACAGTCTCGGCCATCGCGCAACCCACGGAGGATCTCTGCGTTGTGCGCTGAAGACGTGATGTCTCCAGCTTCACATCTTGTGCACGCACATCATAGTAATTATTATCTCGACTCTCATCCATATCTTCGTATCGCTTATTTTTCTGGGTATTGTAATAATGATGAAGACACACAAACTCATGTTAGATCCCTGCGCTCACCAATAATTTATCGAGATACATTACATGCCATGCAGCCGGACATCTCGAGGCGCAGGCAGAAGTCATCGAACTGCCCAAGAGATGCCGTCATTCACGATGCACTTACAAATATTAGTGGCGAAAAGCCCTGCCTGATGATAAGTGTATCCACCACAACCACAGCAAAGAGACAAGCCAAGAGCCCAAGCGCACAGCACCAAGAAGATCTTCAATCTTCAAGATCGGCGAGGTTCTTTTCGGGGATGGAAGAGAAGAGATGAGAGAGATACCGTATGTACGTACAATACGTATTGTACGCAAAGTCGCTTCAGTACAGTTAACACCACCTATTTTTGGTATGTCATGGCGGAAACCATGGTTTTTTGGATGGATTGCGGCCACAAAAGAGGTCTCTCTCCTGCTGCCGACGCCAAACGCCAACGCCAGCCAGATGAAGCCAATGGTAGGGAAGAGGAGGGAAGATAGAGATAGGGGGAGTAACACATCGACCACGGTTCTAGTCCCTTCCCTGACCAACTCTTACACATGCTTAGTTAACTTGGACTGGTGGCATGCGGTCTCTCTGGTAAGGACAATCTGAGGTAATAATTTACGATAGTTCTAACTTAAGCACACATTGGTATGCTTTTGCCCTTCCTTGCTTATCTGAAGAGCCTCACTCGCACGCGCAATCACGTTCATCCTACAAGGCACTGGAGTAGAATGAGAGAGGGAGTTGGGGAGAGAGCTGTGAAGCAGTTATTTCAGATTCACGCTATTGCGAATTACGTGAAATGAAAATATTGCACTTAGAAGCAGGTCTGCAGCTGTAATGATTTATGCATTATCCATCTCATTCGCTCTCAAATGAATCACTCCCATAGGAACCACACGATGACGACGACTCGTCCTCCTCCTCTTTTGGAGACTTTTCTTTATCTTCATTGCCATCTCTTAGAATTAACCCAGATGCTCTCAACTCTGTTAGCAACGAATCCCATCCCTCATAGGGCTCTGGATTGGATAGTCGTGTTGGATTGTAGCCAGTTTGTTTGCCAGTAAGCAGAGGGATCTTGTTTTGGGTGGCGGACGTGTTACTTCAATAATTTCATCGTAGGATGTGATGCTACCTTCGATACTGCTGTTGCCGACTGTGTATTCTTCTTCTTTGACTGTGAAGGGAGGCTGGTTAACGTCTTCGTCTTCATCGACTGACGTTGAGAGTGAATTCACGTTGATTGGACTAACATCTTTCAGAGGTGTTGCTGCTTCTTTGGGTCTATCTTCTGCGCATATTTCCGGAGTGGATTGATTGAGTACAGTGTCTAAGCACGATTGGGTAGGAGAAGGAGTGGACCTGCTTGGTAATGGCTGCGGTGTGGGTGAATCTGTCCTCGGAGTTTCAACTTTATCGTCGTCATCCAATCTGACACCACAGAGGGATAATGCTTCTGTTGTTGAAATGCTTGTTTCCGACTCGGGAGAAGAGTAGTTCCTCGCTTCTTCTCTATTCCGTCCGTGATGAGGTGTTGCAATCTTGCCGCTTTGCATTCTCTTGGCTAACTCAACTAAGGAAGGATCATGTCCCCTCTTCGAAGCGATTGCGAGTACTTTCCTAGCCACATCACTCAGCGTTCTATTTCTTTCCTCAGAGATGTTGAGTTTATCCTCTTCCTCTTCGTCAACAGAGTCGGCGGGTAGCAATCCTAGCATGGATGAACGACGACGTGAATTCTCTTCCTGTTGAAGAAGCTGCAACGACTCACGCCAAACTTCTGACTCTTTAATGTTGATGGATGATTGACTATTTTCCAACGCCCGTATCTTTTCCTCTAATAGTTGAATCTTGGATGTCACAAGCGAGTTCACCTTTTCTGAGAGAGTGCGATCATCGTTTGTATGGAATTGCCTTGTCATCTTTAGCAAGTTTGCCTCCATTTCAGACATACGCTCAAAGAGCTTGGCAATGTCATCATTCTGCCTCGATGCTTCCTCACGCTGCTGCGTCTGGAATTCTTCAATTTGCAGCTTGGTGGCGACAAAAGTCTCATCGACTACTTTTGATCGAGTTGTTGCCTTTGAGATAATATCACTTAAGCCCTCCACCATACTATTGGACAAGTCGCTGCGGCATGATTCGATTGTTGTGTTCAACGCAGGCATGAACTCCGCCTGCTTTATTGTTATCTGGGCCATCTCCTCCTTCAGCGTTGTCAAGTCGGTAGCTACATCATCACGGATGCTACGCCGCAACAAGCCTACATCTTTCTGGAGACGTTTGACTTCCTTCAAAGACGTTTCTAATTCACCTTGAAGATTGGCCTCGGCTGTCTCGACTGCACTCGTCACGAAGGCTTGAACTTTGCCCTTGCTCTTTTTGAAGGATTCTATGCAGCCCTGTAGACGCTCCAGTTCCTTCTCGATCGAAAGCTTTGTCTCCCTTTCAACGGCAACTTTCAATGTTTCCATCAAGTTTGCTTGGAAAGGTTGAATATTGATCGAGACTTCTTCCTTCATGCCCTCTCGCAAGGCGTTGATTTCCCTCTTGATTGAAGCTTGAAGGGGAGATACAGCTAAAGAGATGGACACGGCAGTCTCCGACTTGGCAGATTCGAGAACAGCTTTGAGAGAAGTAAGATCAGCCTTGTTGGCTAGTCCTGAGGACTGCTGTCTCGTTGACTGCACCAATTTCCCAAGCTCTGTTTCAATCTTCCCCTTCCAATCCTTTTCATTGAGGATTGAAGCTTCGATATTACTGAGGTTACCTTGCCGAGTATCAAACTCGGTGGATAAACGATCCAGCCTACGCTCTTGGTGAGAGACTGCCTTTGTTGTCCGTGTAGAGTCTTTGGCGAGTTGACGAATATCGTCGGACAATGCGGAGATTTGATCATGCAATGCATCGATGGCCCTAGCCTTTACGACGAGTTTATCATCGACATACTTGCTGATTCTTGGCTCCACGCTGCGGTATATTTCGTCATCGTTGGATCTGGAGAGAGGACGTGACAAAGGAACATTCACTTTTGCCTGGAAAGCTTCTATCGCTTTTCTTTCATGAGGGCCACAATGGAGATTCTCTATGCCGCAGAGAGCGTGATGCTTCGACCGTCTGTCGTATTTGGCATTGATATCTAGTAGAGAGTTCCGTGACTTGTCCAGAATTGATGCTAGGCGGCGCTCCCATTCGTCGGGTGTTGCTCTGGGAGCGTTCTTCTTTTTCATGCTTGAGAGTAGTAATCCAGAGGTGCTATGTTTTACGAGATCAACTAAGTATGATTTTCGAATTTTAAAAACACAGCCAGTTTCAGCTGACTCCACCACTCAACATGCTGTGTCCACACAGCATCACGTTCTCTACAACGACCCAAGCAGTAGCCATTATTGTGATCATTTGCACAGAAGCATCGTGAATATGGATTCTTCGTTCGTAGAAGCAGTAAAAAGGATCGGGTGCCCTGCTTTTACTCAAGAGAGTCATGCGTGACTTACTCAGCAGCTTATGCCTAGCGACGAGGCTATTATTAATCAGCTCATATATTTCTTCGCGTCACCTACAATTCCAACTCCAGGTGACTTGTCAACTCTGATGAATCACAATTTCGTCCCATTTACGCATAATTTCATACACGATCGATAGAGGTTCCAAAGTGCAAGTGCTTATATCGTAGTTGTGATTGAAGTACGACCTGGCAGCATCATGATATTTTTGCACCGCAACAATCATGTGTGGCAAGCTCTTCACATTAATGTTGTCGAAGTAATTCACATTTGTCAATGTTTGATTCCGAAACGAAAGAAGCTTGTATATCTTCCAGCCTCTGTTGATTTGAACCTCTTTCCAGTTGATATCCACACCTGCACCTGTAGTAGTCCAAACTCTACAAATGTGGTTCGAATCAGCAGCTGCATTTAAGCTGTTGTCGTCGTCCAACACAAGGCACAGAGCTTCAGCACCAATATGGGTGATATTATTCTCATCAAGCCGGAGACTTCTCAATGTGGTATTACTTCGAAGGGCAGTTGCGATCAATGCAGCGTCAATGTCATTTAAATGATTCTTGTCGAGATCGAGTTCTTTCAACCTTGGGTTAGATGCTAAGAAATCTGCCAGTAATGTACTCACAGCAGAGGTGATGTAATTTTCAGCTAAGCTCAGTTTCTCTAATTTCAAGTCATCAATCGTAAGAAGAGAAACGAGCATTCTATCCCCAACACCAAATGCAAAGCTTTCATAAAGATCAAGTTCCACTAAGGCATGATTGTGTACAGCGGAGCAGAGCCTTTCGATGTGTCCAGTATCAATCTGATTACTAATTAGGTTCCTCCAAAATTCGAGCTTTCGCAGATGTTTGTTACTGTCTACTATATCAAGGACGGCATCTATGCTCATTCCTGCACCATCTCCGTTGTCATTGTTATCAAAAGTAAGTTTTTGAAAGGGTTTACCAATCAATGCCTCTTTGATCAGCAGCATTGCATCATGGTTCAGATGGACGTTTCTGAGAGTGAAAAAACTCTCCCTGTCATCAGGCAACGAATTGATTGCAGGGGTGAACTGCTTCAATGCAGCCGCAAACTCCCCCAATGTGGAAGCAGCATGTTTCTAACTGCATCAATATATTGAGGGACTACATTATACATGTCGACAACTACGCCCTTTTCGTTGCCGTTCCTTTCATGTGGGAATTCTCCTCGCCTCATTTGTGTGGTGATGGATTTCAGATTTTGAGCGTCCTCCATTGTAAACCGATCTGATGCTGAATAGTATTCATCAAATTGCGCAACATCCATTGAATGAATAGCAGCAGAGTATTCCCAGCTTTGATTTTTTACCAACATTTCATTGTATTCATGAAACTTCAGCGATCTCTCCACTTTCTCATGTACCGAATCGACTTTGGTCTCGAATCTGTTTTCAAGCGAGTTGCACTTTTGATCCAGATGGAGGATGTACGAAGAATCGAATTTCCTATCAATGTGATCCTTTGTCGACTCCAACATATTTTGAAGAGAGCTGCACTTTGCCTCTAATGTTTCACATCGGCTTTCCACAGTGGCTAGCTTCTCTTCCATCCTCCTCATCATGACTTCCATTCGATCCAACTGTGATGTATTATTTTCGGTCAGGAGATGGCCCCGATGACGATGCGGCATCACCCCATTGCCCTGAAAAATATCCAAACCATGACGATAAAAAGCCGCCTCCGTCATTGTTGTTGCTTGTGTCCACATCATGTGTACCGTCCGCCGTGACCCGGCCATCATTTGCCTTGCGTTTCTTCATAGGACTACTGTTATTGTCGTTCATAATGATGTACACTCGTTTTGTCTACTAGCTCAAATCTTATAGAGATGAAAGTTGGTAGCGATCAATCTCTCCAGCGCTGTATGATGGTTAAAGTTCAGGTGATTGGACTCCCATTTATCAAGTAGGCAAAATATCTCAAAATATCACTCCACAAGAGAACTCCTTCAAAAGCACATCACCATGAAGATCTTAGCAATAGCATCCCTATGCAAAGCCACGGTGGTGGTTGCCTTCGCCACGAGGCTTACTACTAGAAGCACCATTATTCCGAAGAGAGCCGTAGTCGTCAAACCACTTTCACCTACACGGCACACTCCGGCCAGATGCCAGCGAAGCCATCGCCGAAGCCATGAAACTATCCGAGGAACTGGGTGCCACATCTAGTGAGGCACGTGTAGCATGGGATATTGTAGAGGAAATTGACTCAAGTGATAACAGTCCTGCATTTATAGGAAGTAATGTTATCGGTGTTGATGCCTTATCAGAGGATTACTACGGCAAGATTCGTTCGTTGCACTATCTGATGGAAGATACGAATTGGAGTATGCAGCAAATGAAGCGTCTGATCAAGGAGATCAAAATGTTGGATCTGAAGGACCCATCTCTAGCTCGTCTTCCCGATGGTGCCGGTGGTGATGCTCTAAAGGCTGCTCTATCCGATGCAAAGGCTGCGGTTGAAGTGCATGGTGCATCGAGCGCTGAGGCAACAAAGGCATGGGACAAGCTAGATTCATGCTTCGGATCCAATGCAGATGGCGTACTTGAATTTAGTGACGAATGTGATATTGATTCAGAGCCATCATCGTACCGTTATTCTGCAGCTGCGCTAAAGGCTCATCACTTGTACAATGCGGCAATCGATACAGATCTATTGGACGAAGCACTGGAGGCACTTGGGATGCTGAAGGGATTGACGAAGTTTGTCAACATCGAGAAACGGCGGTTGGATGTGGGTGAATCTGTCGATTTTACTGATTCAGATTAGGATCATAGGATCACTATCAACTGAAGGATCTGTCTCTGCAGCCCTTCCTTGTGATATGATATATATCTAGATAAGCTGATTAGTAATTGTGTTGTTCTTCTATTACTCATGCAATGTCTCTTTCTGTTATAGTATTAAGCGATGCAACAATATACTTGCATTTTCGCTTCTGCTTCTGGGAACACAAAAAATACTTACCGATTATACTTGCTAAGTTTCAAAATTCCCAACTCCCCATTTACGCATCACTTCATACACAATCGACAAGGGCTTCACTTCGAGAACAGTCCACATTTGTTTGCATATTTTTGCACAGCTTCAAGCATGATTGGCAAGATCTTCAGATCAATGTTGCCAAAATGCTGAACATTGGACATTGTTTCGTTTCTGGAAGAAAGAAGAGAGTATATTTTCCTGCATCGGTTGATCTGCCCCTGTTCGTGCGAGTTATAGACATCAAAGGCTTTCCAACCCAAGTCAACAGTACAGATGTGATTCGAATCTGCAACTGCATTCAAGCTGCTTTCGTCGTAGAGTACAAGGCGTAAAGACTCTTTGCCAACTTTGGTGATATTGTTTTCATCAAGCCGGAGAGTTCTCAATGTTGTATTGCTTCGAAGTGCATTTGCAATCAATGCAACATCACTGTCGTTCAAATTTTCCTCTTCGAGAACGAGTTCTTTCAACCTTGGATTAGATGCCAAGAAATCTGCCAATACTGTGCTCACGGCAGAGGTGATATTATTCGAAAACATGACCAGCTTTTCTAACTTCAAGTCATCACTAGTTAGAAGAGAAGTCAGCATTGTATCCCCAATGCCTGGTTCAAAACAATTGAAAACTTCAAGTTCCACTAGGGCAGGATGAGTGTACACAGCGGAGCAGAGCCTTTCGATGTGATCTATACCAATCCGGTTCCTCGCTAATTTCCAGCTTCCGCAGAATCCTGTTGCTTTCTACTATATCAATGATGGCATCTACGCTCATTCCTACAGGTACACCATCTCCATTATCATTGCTTGTAAAAACAAATTTTTGGAAGGGAGTGCCAATCAATGCCTCTTTGATTAGCTTCATTGCTTCATGGTTGAGTTGGACGAAGTATAACTCAACAAAACTCTCGCAGTTGTCGGGTAACACGTTGATTGCAGGGGTAACCTGCTTCAACGCAGCCGCAAACTCCTGCCAATGTGGAAGTAGTTCATTGTTAAGTGCGTAACCGAGTGGAGGGCCTGAATCATACATTTCTATGTAGATGCCCTTGCCATCGTCGCCGTAAGTTTCAACGGATGGGAATTCTCCTCGTCTCATTTTTGTGGTCATGTCTTTCAATTCTTCAGCGGTCTCCGCTAGATACGAGGCTTCATGTTATGTGTATCCATTCGATAATAAGTCATCGGTTGTATCAACAGCGGCAGAGTATTCCCAGCTTTGATTTTTTATCAACATTTCATTGTATTCATGAAGCTTCAGCAATCTCTCCACTTTCTCATGTACCGTATCAACTTTGGTCTTCAACCTGCTTTCAAGAGAGTTGCACTTTTGATCCAGAGGAGTCAAAGATTGTATTCATAAGTCGATCTTTGTCGATGCGATGTCGACTCCAACATATTTTCAAGAGAGCTGCACTTTGCCTCTAATGTTTCACATCGGCTCTCTAAGCTGCTCACTGCGGCTAGCTTCTCCTCCACCCTCATCATTATTTGCTCCATTCGATCCAACTGCGATGTATTATTTTGGTCACGAGATGGTCCTGACGATGCGCATCACGTTGCCCGAAAATATCCAACCATGACGATAAAAGCCGCCGCCGTCATTGGTGTTGCCTGTGTGTTCACAACATGGCACATCCGTCGTGGCCCGGCCATCATTTGCCTTGCGCTTCTTCGCAGGACTGCTTTTATTATCGTTCATGGCGCACACTTGTGTTTACAGGTGGAGACAACTGGTAGAGCGAGGTGGTTGTAGATACAAAAAAGCTGAGTGGAAGTAAGATGAAGGCCAGGTCTCGGAGACTGGACTCCCATTTAGGCAAATTGGGGGGTATATCTTGCGACTTCACCACCGTAGAGCAGGGCGGATCCTTGGCCCTGACCTGGACGCTGATGAGGTGGGACTATTATGTGCAGCATCACCATGAAGAGATCTAAGTAGTTTTCTATCATTTATCTCTAGAGTTCCACACAGAGTGGTGTGTTTGCCTCAAGAGAAGGAAGTCGCTGCAATGATTCATATCACAGCCAACAGATTGAAGCGATAGCACCTCGTGTACCTAACAAACCTACTCACATTGATAATTGATATTTAACACACTGTCAAAAAGCTCAACTCTCTTCGGTTGAATCAATGATACTCTCACAATTTCCCGACACATGAGATCGATACATTGCCTCAATCGTCTGCACACTTCTCAGCCCAGTGAGACAATCTGCTCCCACATAATAATCAAGTCCAAGACAAGAATCAATGAAGCATTGCAGCGACGCTGGCCCATTTCCATCCTGATCAAGATCTTCAAACTCAAAGCCCAAATCTGGACATTGTACTTCCACTGCCCCCATCTCCTCCTCGTCATCTCCCCGTAGCCATTCTAATTTCCCTGACGATGGATCTCGATCATCCCCTCGATAAATCACTGCCCCCTTAGTACCAAAGATTTTAATCTCAATCCTCTTTGCCACCGGTGGATCCGAATGAGCATTACCGGGTAACAAACTCGTCCCAGATAGACTAAACGTAGCATCATTACTACAAATCACAGTCGCGGCATGACTCACATCTGCACCAGTCTTATCACTCTTGGTCATGTGACAAAACACTTTTGAGGGTACCAAATTCTCCACCCCAGCAACATGATAGATCCAACTCAAGATATGTGATTGTTGTCCCCACGCAAATCCATTTCCAAGCATGGAACCACGTGTTTCATTCCAACCGGTGTTACTTGGATCATCGAAAATCCATGAGAGGGGAGAGGCAAAGAATGCAGTAACATGGCGTATGTCACCTAGCTTTCCTGTTTCGATTAGTTCATGTGCCGCTCGAGCTTGTGGACGGAAGTTGGCACTGTGATTAACTAGGAAACATCCTACCCTCCACCGATCCTCTGATCGTTTTCATCTTTCTTGTGTTTATCCGCCTCTTTCCGCTCCATCAATAACGTATGCAGCTGAATCGCCTCATCCACATCAGTTGTCATTGGTTTTTCCATGAGCACAGACAGTGGTTTGTAATTCTTCTCATCCTCTTCATATCGACGCTTCGCTTCTTGAATCAATTCTACGCCGATAGCATAATGGGTAGCATGCGGTGTGCACACCAATGCCCCATCCATAGATTTACCAATTGGACTTTCAAGCAGTTCAGCGAGGGAATGAAAGATGGGACAATCGTACCTTGTTGCAAGTGTTGCCAGTGATTCGAGATTCGGGTCAAGATTTGATGTTGGATGTGGCGAAGAATCGACGATGGCAGATATTGTGACCTCTTCGTTCCTGTGAAGGTGAGGAAGGTGCCATCCCTGACTCCACCATCCTGCACCGATGAGCACTATGCTTGCTTTGGTGCTGCAAGAGGAGTCTCTTGAGCTGTACCAGCGTTTCAATTGCGGCTTAGCCATGGTGATTACCAGGTGATTAGGTACTCCTATCTCCTGTGATCTCCCTGTGATGATTGGTAAGAATATGTAAGATCTTTCCGCGTGCGTAGATAAATACTCGAGCCCTCTTTCCTTACACACCGGTACTCGAGTCCCACTCTCGTCCGTGCCGAAGTAGTTGACAACTCTCTGTCTTGAAAGAAGTCTATCTACGAGAATGATCCCTGTTTCTGCTACCATTACAGGAAATGATGGAAGTGGTGTGCAACTGCAACTGACACCTACCGACCCTGATTGAGAGTTGCCATCTTGCATGGCATCGCTCTCAATCCGCATCTTGTATGTGAGGAGGATTTGCCCACTACTGAGGCGACGAAGAAGGTGATTGTATGAGTTTGTGGCAATGATATGGCTCTCTACTATAATGTGCAAACATTCGCTTGATCGAAGAATCATACCATACATCGTCTGATAAACACACTTTTCTTGCAACTACAACTACGTATAACTACGACCCTTGCCCTTTGCTACAGATACTCCATCTCCATCTCTATCTATAATATTCCAAACAAATTGTTTATTTTATTGATACAATAGCATTAAATAGCCGGGCTCAAGTAGTTGCCTGTCGGAGCGGTAATAATAATACTCAGTCTTAGTTGGCCATCTCAGACTCATTCAATCATGTAGCATGCCATGTTTGCATTTGTAAGCTGGACATTATTCCTCAAGTTTGTACCACCATGCCCAGTGAGACATGTGCACCGATTTGAATCACAGGAATAATCGAACCCTATCAGTCTATTGCCTCCAAGAGATCCAGAAGAAAATTGCCTTTCTGCGCAGGAATCGGCACACTCCTCCACACTATCCAGTGTTTCTGGAAGGAAGGAACTGCCGACATTACAGGTAGTGTGACTGGATTGAGGATCTACCCGAGCAAAGGAAACGGTGTTCCCTCCTGCATTTCCGGTAACTGTGTTTGGAAGGCATTGAGTTGTAAATGGAGGAGGAGTTGGCGTAGGCACAGTAGCAGTGTCACTTTTGTAGCATGCCCAGTAGCCCGTCCCAGTCCTGACGTGACTATCGAGGTCGTATCCTTCCTCTCCCCGAAGACAGTCACATTTCTTTGTGTGACAGTTGTAGTTGTATCCGAGAAGGGTATATCCATCCGGGTAAGAAGCGTCGTCCTTAGCACAAGTTGTCGCACAATCCTGTGCACTTTTGATTTTGAGCTTCTCTACAGCACGTTGTGCACTGCATTTTGAGCTTGGGACGGGCCCGCCTACGAATCCAAAAAATTCACGGGTAAACGCGTAGTGTCGTCCAGATGGAAAGGCAGAGGTTTGGGATGGGAGAAAGCTAGCACATTGGTCGTCGGCAATAAGCGCCGATGGCAAAGCGCCGCTCATCTTCACTTCTTCATCTTCATCGAAGGATTCGAAGTCCTCATCCTCGGAGTCATAAAACTCAGGTTCGGTCTCGAGGAGCACATCATTCATCCTGCCAGCATCATATTGATCTGCAAGGTCTGCGATGAGATTGTCTTCGGGAACTTCGTAGGCCGAGGCTGCAAGAACACAACAATAGAAAAAGATGACGTCCGTCAGAATGGAAAGAGTATGTGACGGGTTGGAGAGAAGAGTCAACACTGCATGGCGCTGATACCAGATAGACATAGTAGAGGAGCAAATATGCTGCAGCATTCACTTACCGCAAGCGTTCGCCGCAAGGAAGGTAACAGCAGTAGCAATCTTAAAGTTGGAGAACTTCATTGTTGTTTATGTTTTGCTCAGATAGATTATGAAAAAAAAAACGTCACCAGATCGCACGTGTAATACATTGATGCAGGCCAACGAACATGTGTGCACCTCCTCGTAGGATCCTGTAGGATTGCTACCAGTTCCTGAAAACACAGCTTGGATGGTTAACATGGGAACCGAACCGTAGGAAGAGGAATTGAGACGCGTGTTGTTTGTTTCGAAAAACGCGTGTCGCGAGGAGATTCTCACGAAAAGGGAAATTCGGGGTTATGAGAACAGCCCTTTCACCAAATCCCCCAAAATCAATCCATTTTGAAGAAGTTTGCAATGCAATGCTTGGCGGCGGCCTCCTGCCATAGCATAGATCAGTCGTCATAATCATAGTTAGCTAATCATCTGTTACTACTATTTATCATGAGCAGCAGCGAGCCTCCTCACTATCACCGTCCAAGAGCCAGGAAGATTGGTGGAGAGAAGCGGCACAATCATTTTCGCCATCTAAAATCACGTCTGGGACAAACGATAATGATGATAATAATTATGGATCAATAGCTCCTCCTTCCTACGTAACATCGCCTACTAGACACAACCCTTTTAATGAGGGGATGACTGCTAATATCTGTCTTTGCAGGATCACACCGCTACAAGTACAAGAGATAGCTATGACGACGACGACATTTTTGGAAATGACACAAACAATATACTACAACCTCGAGAAGGAACACTAAGTGATATCAGCAACGATTCCAGTGACAGCGAAAGCGATGATGACTACAGCAGCTACGCTAGTGACGATAGTGACCATTCGCTAGAACGGCCACATAGAACGGTAGGCCTCATATTTTTTGATACTTTGAGATTGGTAGCAATTAGTGCCAACGTTCGATTTTTTAATACTGAAATGGTGCCAGTGTTGATGGCATGGAAGACTATGGACATTTTGAATAAGTGCTTGAGGTGAGTATAGACGGCTCTTTCTGTATGGCTTGAAAAGTGTAATACATTCAATTACCACAACTCAATACTCATCATTACTTATTGTTTGATACACACCATCATCATACTTAACAATCATGTCACAGAATATTCATGGGATCCTCCTCAATACTTCTAATCACGTTGGAATTTCCAGAATTTTTCCCATTTCTACAACACAATCCATTATCCCAACCTACACCACCACTCTACGTGTCAAATTGGATTCCACGAGGGATATTCTACCTATTCCTAGCATTGGTAATGTTTGAACAACAAGTGGTAGTGGCATTCATTGATGTGAAACGACATGCCTCTACATCAAGTCGTTTCTTTGATGGGATATTCATGGTGATATCAGCTGCTATAATGATACTTGTGGGGATGACGTACATTCTCCTTGGTATGTTTTGTGTGCAAAAGATTATGGAACGGGTGAGGCGTGAGGAGATGGAGCGTTGGGATGAGTATTGGGAAAAGTTGAAAAAGTTGGAGGAGGAAGAGGATTTGGAGGAAGAAAGAGAGTGGTTGTTGGAGAATGGTGGTGAGTTAGGGCAGGGTGATGGCAAGAGTATCAGGAGTGGTGCTGCTGCCATTGGATTCAAGGAACGATGGAGGAAGTGGAGGAAACGATTCAAGAGGAGATATCGGCGAGGAAGAGGTTGGTGGAGATCTATTGACTTCAAATGCTAAATTTATATAACACACTAGATTCATACTCAACATCGATACTCAACTCATTGTCTATCGAAACTAGCTCTACAGTTCACAGTGTCTTTACAACATCGATCTACCATCGACATGATGTAAAATAGAATCACTCTCACAATGCTTCTTCATCATACCAACAAACACATCATCCAACTCTGACGAAGTCGAGAACAAGTGTCCAAAAGGAGGTGGCGAATATATACAAACCTCCTCATTATCAATTTCAAATTGAATTGCCGCTGCATGGAGATAGGTACGATCAAAGTAGTCTGCTTCGGTGGTTGTTGTGTCGTCGTCACCAACACGTACTCGTCCACCTCCATACCTTGCATCTCCTAGTATAGGCAACCCAACTGACTTTGCTGCAACTCGAAGCTGATGCGTTTTTACCAGTATGTGGCTGAAACAATATTGCCGTCTTTGGAGTAGTAGTAGACGAAACTTGTCTCTGTTCATTATCAACTTCTTTTGGATGCAATGATGGTGACAGAGGCACATTGCCCAATCCAGCTGTAAAGAATCTAGTAACTGCATAATTACTCCTCTTTCCACCATCATCCTCCTTTTTGTATTCTCATTGACAAGCTTATAACTACCCCTCCGTCCCAAAACCATATCCCCCCTAACCCACCCCTGCTTCTTCTTCCGTGGTTTCTTCCCACTAATCGCCATGTAATACTTGGTCACTTGTTTTTCTTTAAACTTGTTCACTAGTGTATTGGCAGTATCGGAACTTTTCGCTAGGAGGAGTATACCGGAAGTGACACGATCTAATCGATGTACCCCGTAGAGACGATGGGGGTACGAGAATGATGAGGATTGTTGTTGTTGTTGATGACGGAGGAGGGAGATTATACCAAGTTGATTGGATTGTGGATCATCGTGGTGGGGTATGTGTGGTGGTTTGGATATTGCTAGGAGGTGTTCATTTTCGTAGAGGATTGGAAAGTTGATGTCGGTTGGAGTAATGATGGAGGGTGATGATGATGGTGTTTGAGTGGATGGTTGTGTGGCGAAGGAGGCAGCACATTGTGGCAGCAGGGATATTATGAAGGAAAATAATAAGAGGAAGATACTACTACGAAGAGGATACTTCTTCATCATACAGAAGTTTGCTAGTGGTGACGATGATGTAGCTAGCGTGACATGAACAAACATCATGGTGTAGATAAGTCGTCTGGTGCGGTCGGTGATGGTGGATGGCGGAAGAATTTTATTTTCCTATGGGGGCTATTTTACACTACCTATGACTGACGAATGGGCAAGATGAGGCCTTTCTCGTGTTCAAATCATTTTGAAACGATTCACCGACGAAAGTTGAACACAAAAGCCCCAACCATGTTGGTGGTTTAATGGTACCATCCTCTAAACAACCACAACCAACTAACGAACCATGGCGCCCCTCCTAACCTGCTCCTCCTGCAACAACCTGCACCCCAAAACATCCTACTCCAAATCCCAATGGGCACTCGGTCCCACCGGCAAAGCCCAATGCTCACGATGCATTTACATGGAAAAAACTGATGTGGTGGATTTCCAACTGGTAGAGGATGCTCCGTTGACTCCTCCGGGACCAGAGATGAAGAAGATTTTGGAGGGTGGGGGTGTTGTTGTGGAGGAAGAAGAGATTGATATGAGTGAGGATAGTGATGTGGGGGAAATTGATAGGAGTGAGGGGAGTAGGAAGAGTGTCACTTTTGCTGAACTCCCTCTGACTTTAGGGGAGACGAAAGAGGAGGAAATAATGGTTGACGAAGATTCAAATAATAATGATAATGATGACAACGCCGCTGCTGCTATTCCGGTGTTATTGTCGTCATCAGGGGATCCCATTGCAGTATATGAAGATGAAGTTGTGGATGATAGTGCCGCACCTGAAGCATTGGGAGCTCCACCACCTGAAGAATTGGAAGGGGAATCGGAGGAGACGTCTTCTGTAAAGACGGAGGAATCTTTTGAGGAAAAAGCTGCTGAGAATAACGAGGATGAGGAGGAGGAGGATGAAGTACCATATGTCGCTGCAGCAGCAGTGGGGGCAGCCGCTGCAGCAGCCTCCGCCAACAATGAAGACGAGCCTGATGTAGAAATGGGTGGTGATCCAATTGCAGTATATGAAGATAAAGTGAATGATGACGATGATGCTCCACGTCAAGTAAGGCAGGGGGAGGCGGCGGTGGTGGCAGCAGCACCCTCGGGGGAATATGAGGAGTCATCTTCCGAAGAGACGCAATCTGCATCTTCCGAAGAAGAGACGGAATCAGCATCTTCCGAGGAGGAAGAGGAAGATGTAGCACCATATGTTGCTGCTGCGGTAGTGGGGGGAGCGGCTGCTGCTGCTGCAGCCTCCTCAGCAAATGAGGAAGAGCCAGATGTAGAAATGGGCCATGATGCAGATGAAATGGGGGAACAATTCAATCTAGCCAATGAAGAATATCGCAATGAAGTGGTGCTACAAGATGATGAAGAACAGGGACTACAAATGGAAGATACTGTAGCAGGTGCCCCATTGTCCCCAATTGCTGAAAAGTCAGTAGAAAAGGATGATCCATCCTTTGCATCTGCAGGGACTGCAACTCAAGCGGCTGTGGTAGCTGATACCACCAATGAGGATGAGCAACGTCGTGTAGTATCATCATCTCGTGATTCATGTTGCAAACGTCACAAATGCGTGACATTTTTCATCGTTCTCATGATTTTATTTGTCATTGCGGCAGTTGTTCTCATCGTACTCTTTTTAGTTGGTCCCTTGAAACACCCCGCTTCGCAAGAGTCACCGAGGAAGGGGACAACTACTGGTCTTTGTAGCGTGTTGGATCTTGGTCCATTCTACCAAAGTGAGTGTGTGACTTGTAGTCATAGTGTTGCATTGGACGCTGAAACTGGTTTGATTAGCCGTGGTGGAGGAGATATTCAATTCCTTCCAAATGCCGGTACCTATATTCCTGGACAAATTCTCCCATTTATCAGTTATGAAGCAAGTGCTTTGTTGGGTAATTATGCTGCATTGGGTGACCCAAATGCAGCTGGTCTTGGAACTGTGTACATGTACGAAAGGGATTTGGCAGGCGTGTGGAGCGACGTTTGGAATATTACACCATTTACCTTGAACGTCTTGGAAGCAAAGTTTGGATCAGCCATTGCACTCTATGCAGATAAAATGGTGGTAGGCGCTCCGGGCGATGTGAATGAAGGTGGTGTATCGACTGGTTCTGTGTATGTTTATGGGAGAGCTGATGATGGTAACTGGATAGAAGAAGCCAAGCTCTATCAGACTATTCCAACAGGGAATTTTGGATCTGCTGTTGCATTGCAAGGCGATACACTGGTGGTTGCAGATGCAGCTTTCCCAGGAACAGTGTATGTGTATCAATACGACAGCACGGCAAAGTCATGGGAGCAACCTATCGGTGGAACCTTATCTAGCGTGGATTGCCGTTCCACATTTGGAACAAACGTGGGAGTGACAGATGGTGGTGGAATCTTGGTAGAATGTCCAAAGGACAAGGAAAACACGGGTGTTGTGTATTACTATACGCCATCAAGTGATGGCAGTGGGTATGAGTTGAGCCAGAAGATTACTGCCTTCAACGATTTGCCATTGCCTGTGCTCGGTGAGAAGATTGTTGTTGACAAGGACCGATTGTTAGTTACTACGGGTGCAGAATCAGCTTTTGTTTTTGAACTGGATGGTGGTGAATGGAAGGAAGCTGCATTGATAGCGGCTCCTGCAGGTGCCAATAACTTTGGCATTGATGCTGCACTCTCCGGGGATCACATCTTTCTTTCTTATAGTGGAAATACACACTCTTACATTCTTGAATGTTGATCGAGGCGGACAACGTATGCAGCTTCTTAGGTAATAGATGTAAACACTAGATTTAATGTATTGATGTTGCCAGATATTTGTACGTAAAGACATAAACCGCCCTTCGAGATAGTACTTCTTCTCATCTGCCGGCCACAGTGTATCAGCTATTTATTATCCTGGATCGAGCTAAAAGAGATGCCGTGGAACATATTAACTTCAACTAAATGTAATCATTAGCTAGTGCAATATTGGAGGAGAGAGGAGTGTCGCCGCAGCGCAGACGTGAGGTCCTACTTGATCCTTCAGATATTGATGTCGTCTTCAACAGTACTTTCTCGATCCAGGGATAGAATTGAACATCAATCATCTTCTTGGGATTTATGTTCATCTTGTTCAAAAATACTTGCTAGATACATTAATTCATCATGGTCAAATGGCTGGGAAGCAGCGTATGGCTGGACAGCAGCGCCGCTGGTACTGGTGCTGGCGCTGGTGGTGGAAGCGTCAAATGTATATCTGTCTATTGCACCAGCCTGTTCTGTTCTGGTTCTGGCAGCTTGATTAATAGTTTCATCACTGCTGTATCTTTGTACAGATGGTGGTAATAAGGAGGTGGAATCCTGAAATAAGTATGGAAAGTCCGAACCTTGGCCTTGAGCAGGAGCTTGTGCGAATGGAAATTGAGGGGCAGCCGCTGCCGCTGCCATGCCGACATAAGCACTATTATCCGCGTTGGAGGATTGAAAGGATTGTGCTTGTGCTTGTGCTTGTGCATCTACTCGGGAAGACGTCTCATTGGCGGCGACCGCAACGTTCTTCGCACTGTCAGCTGCATTTAAGGCTTGCTGCGCTAAAGCCTCTGCCTTGGCAGTACTCTTGACTTGAGTGCGCTCAATCTCGTTGAGTAGATGAGGTCTTCCACGAAGAAAGTGATTATGTCGCCAGCCATCAATTGTGTCGGTGCGAACAAAGCCCCAAATATTCAGCTGCCGTGTCTAAAGGTTGATGGAAAAAGAGAGTGTACATAAACTGATATGTTAGAGATAAGCCTATGCAAAGCATGATGACGATGGATGAGATGAAACATTACATTACGATCAAATTGCAAATCACTTACAAAGGATCGAAACTTTGTCTGATTGAAGAACATGGGCGCAAGATTTTTCATCATAACATCCTTGTCATGAATTATGAAGGCGCTGCCGTCAGCCGTCCATGAAATGCAAGAGCTAAACTCGGAGTCACATGCATACTCGAGCATGTTGTAGAGTTTGAAGGGGAACGTTTGCTGCTGTTGAAACTGCTGCTGCTCCTGCATTCCAGACTTGGGTGGAGTTTCGAATGTCACCCGACGAGGAATAGCTTTTCTAGTGCACATTCAGGAAGATTTATTTTGTAAATAAATGAGCATTTGCTGACAAGGTTTGTGCTTTTTTTAAGGTGGCTGCCGGCCACTCGCTCGGCCGCGATGACCGGCAAAGGTGGTGCCCGCTATGAAATGTAGGGAATCATAGTCTTGAACGCTGTCGCATCAAAAAAGCGTCTTGGGTGTCTGTCGCACTCAGGAAGATTTACAATTATTGTATGAGGTCCGGCAAAATGTCGCATCAAAAATGGCCATTGTCGCATCTCCTTTGACTTACTTTTCCCATGTATTGTACATTGCCTCCAGAAAGCTGTTCTCACCGTCATTTGCAGAGCTTCGAAGAGCTTCGAAGAGCTCCACAATGTTATTTTCGACCACCGAAGGTCATACTTTAGTAAGCGGGGCGAGATGTTCTTACGCTTGCGTTGCGTTGAAGATAGGTTGAGAGCCATGTAATATTCATGTGACTCTTCACCAACGGCGTTCACTTGAGGGACGAAAATTGCACAGAGTGGATTGACGAGACACTTTTTTGGAGTTAGTCGAGGGATTGCGTGAACGCATATTCTCACATTCACATTTGGGGAGTAGACATAAATCAGGTTAGTATACTACATATCTCAGAGCTGGGGTTGTGGTCAAAATGCTACGATGTCACCCCGTGCCTACTTTGATTCTGCTACATTCTTTGAGGCGCAGGACCGGCTGCTGCATAGTATTGTATCCTATTGGAGATTCTACTGCAAAGCTCTTTATGCTTCTGTATGAGTAATGAGGACGTCGACACAGCATCAGCATGTCAAAGTTTTATTTATTATTACACAGTATACATATTGGAGGAGAGAGGAGTGCCGACGCAGACGTGAGGCATCGTACTTGATCCTTCAGAGATTGATGTCGTCTTCAACAGTACATTCTCGATCCAGTGATAGAATTGTACATAAATCATCTTCTTGGGATTTATGTTCATCTTCGTCAAAAATGCTTGCTAGATACATTAATTCATCATGGTCAAATGGCTGGGCAGCAACGTTGCTATAGTCGAATGGCTGGACAGCAGCGCCGCTGGTACTCGTGCTGGCGCTGGCGCTGGTGGTGTAAGCGTCAAATGTATATCTGTCTATTGCACCAGCCTGTTCTGTTCTGGTTCTGGCAGCTTGATTAATAGTTTCATCACTGCTGTATCTTTGTACAGATGGTGGTAATAAGGAGGTGGCATCCTGAAATAAGTATGAGAAGACCGAACCTTGGCCTTGAGCAGGAGCTTGTGCGAATGGAAATTGTGAGACAGCCGCTGACGACGCTGACGCTGCTGCTGCAATGCCGACATAAGCACTATTATCCTCATTGGAGGATTGAAAGGATTGTGCTTGTGCTTGTGCATCTACTCGGGAAGACGTCTCATTGGCGGCGACCGCAACGTTCTTCGCACTGTCAGCTGCATTTAAGGCTTGCTGCGCTAAAGCCTCTGCCTTGGCAGTACTCTTGACTTGAGTGCGCTCAATCTCGTTGAGTAGATGAGGTCTTCCACGAAGAAAGTGATTATGTCGCCAGCCATCAATTGTGTCGGTGCGAACAAAGCCCCAAATATTCAGCTGCCGTGTCTAAAGGTTGATGGAAAAAGAGAGTGTACATAAACTGATATGTTAGAGATAAGCCTATGCAAAGCATGATGACGATGAGATGAAACATAACTGAATGCAAATCACTTACGAAGGATCGAAACTTTGTCTGATTGAAGAACATGGGCGCAAGATTATCCATCATGGCTTCCTTGTCATGAATTATGAAGGCGCTGCCATCAGCCGTCCATGAAATGCAAGAGCTAAACTCGGAGTCACATGCATACTCGAGCATGTTGTAGAGTTTGAAGGGGAACGTTTGCTGCTGTTGAAACTGCTGCTGCTCCTGCATTGCAGCCACAGACTTGGATGGAGTTTCAAACGTCACCCGACGAGGAATAGCTTTTCTAGTGCACATTCAGGAAGATTTATTTTTGTAATAAATGAGCATTTGCTTGCAAGGTGTTGTTCGAACGCAAAGTCCTTATGAGTTTGTGCTTTTTGAAGGAGGTGCCCATCACCGGCCACCGGTGCCATGCTCACCGCTGTGAAATGTTGGGCAAAATCAAGGTCTTGGGCCGCTGTCGCATCAAAAAAAGCATCTTGGGTCATTGTCGCAAATTGTGTCGCATCTCCTTATGTACTTATTCCTATGTAGCTGCACCCCTCCATGAGGTACTAAAACCTATCTTACCCAAGACGCCCCAAGATACTCAAAGCTTGAAAGCTGCTTGAAGGGATGAATCATGCCAGATCTCGGTTGGGTACGGTCGGTCCAACCAACTGACGCTCCTGACTGCATTAAGTGGTTAAAGCTCTTTGGGAAAAGGTCGATCTTTTGGATATCACCCTGCTGCTTGAGTACGAAGGCATCCCTAAGCCAAGAGAGCACGACTGCACTATCATGTCAGAAATGGTCAAACTCGGTTTCAAGGGCAAGGAGTTGAAAAGAATCAATAGAGCCCGGATCGCACAGGAAGCGCTCTTCATCTCAGACATAGCAACTGCGAAGGGCACGAACCTCGAAATCTACCTTGAAGACTGGTGGGAAGACTCCTTTGAAAGAAACTTGGGCGAACATCGATCGGTGCTGCAATTCAGCCAGGAGGATCCTGCGGATGAGGCCTGGAAGACATGGAAGAAAGCTCTTCGGCACATTGCAAGTGGTCCCAACCTCTACCTCAACCAACCGCTGGGGAAATGGATAGCGCCGTCTACTCGAAAATGGAGACAGTTTTACCACCCAGAGACAAACACGGGGGAGCTTCACTATGATGACAAAATTCTGCGCTTCGAAAATGACCCAGACGATCGTGCTTACATCCTATCCCTGTCAGGAGAGGCGGAAGCTGCGCTCACGGATACAATTCCGGTCACATTTGTAGATGTTGTTGATGGCAAACTAAAGTTGAAATCTAGAGGCCCCAAACTGGCCGAGCCTCCATTGCAGGAACATTTGTCCTTCATCGAGGCGCTCCGGAGCAAGGGCGGCGAATGGATGTGGAAAGGCCTAGTATTGGACGAAGACCCCGACTGGATCATAGATACTTTGGAAAGAGGATCACTGTATTGTGCAACAGATGGATCTCACAATAAGAAACTGGCACCGCTTATATCCGGTGCAGCGTGGGTCCTTTTCTGCAGCCACTCAAGAAAGGTCATGAGAGGAGAATTTGCAGAATTCTCAGTGGCGGCCAACAGCTACCGGGCGAAAACAATTAGGAATGCTTGCATTGCACCTTCTCCTGCTGACTGCCGAGGAGTACTATCAACAGAGTCTCACAGATGCCAACATATTCTGCGACAACAAAGGCACTATCCAGACATTCTCCAAAGAACATCGACGGATCCCCTGCAGGAGCGAAAAACAATGATATCCTTCGGGTGTTGCGACGAATTCAGACAACTTCTAAACTCGCCCACAAGCTTCAGCATGTTAAGGCACATCAGGATGATAATGTTCCCTTTCGTTTGCTTAGCCTTGACGCAAAACTCAATTTTGAATGCGACCTCAGGGCAAAGCATGCGGTGCAGCAGGCAATCGCAGACGATGCATCTTTCCGCACCACCATCTACAGCCTCCCACTTGAACAAGCATCAGTATTTTTCGACGGCTCCAAGCAGACTTCGGACATTGCAAAAGAACTTCGATATCAAATTGGACGGAGGAATGCTAGGCAGTTTTATCAGGACGAAAAGATTATGGACAACTCCACTTTCGACTCCATTGCCTGGGCGGACCTCCGCTCGCTTCTGGAGAAACGGCCCAAGATGTATCAGTTGTGGTATGGGAACATGCTTCTGTGGAACAGGACAGATGATAAGTCGATGGGACCCGGATGCATCTGATTCTTGTCCCAACTGCGGACGGTTTGAAACAGCGGACCACTTGACTCGGTGTGACAGTCGGATTAGGCGTGACCTCCTCAAGGAAAGCATTCGTGACCTCGACGACTGGATGTCTTGGCACTGTACGCACCCTGACCTGCGGTTATGGATTCCACGGTATTTTGGTGGGCAAGGACGGAGGTTGTTCGTCGATCTAGTTCATCCAGAAGGGCGGAAAATGTCTCAAAACATGCGCATAGTTGGTAATAAGATTGACAGGATAGGCTGGCGACACTTCACGGAAGGAAAACTCCCCACCGCTTTCAGAGACATGCAACGACAGCATCTTCTCCCACCACAAGTACTTGACGATCGACGTATGGATGAAAGGGTTCATCGATCAGTTACTCACATTAACGCACACCCAGTGGTTATGTAGAAATCTGACGAAGCACCACAAAACCATGGGGACCAAGGCCCTTGCTACGAGAGAAGAGATCCAAAAAGAGGTCGAAGAACAACTGCGCATGGGCTTCTCAGATCTCCCTAGCTACGCTCGATGCCTTCTGGAAATTTCACCGGACAACCTCTTCGGATTGAGGACAGCTGATCAACAATACTGGTTAAATGCAGTTAGAGCCGCTCGGACAGCAGCAGAGAGCGCCCTCCAAATATCCGAGGGTAAGACGAACAGCTGGAATGATATCCTGAAGATGCCCGAGTTCAAAACTAAGATTCAAGAGCTCCCTCAACTACCTACAGATCCAGAGAGGCCTGCAGCCGACAGGACCAATCCGAGAGAGAGTTCCACTAAGAGAAGGAAAGTATCGAGAAGGCAACCTGCCCGAACAAATTCTTCGCAGTCAGCAGGAGTCGACGGTGACCGCATACAACTATTGCGCCGAAACAACGTGAGCGAAAACTCCAAGGTCCCAATCAACGCACTCTTATCACAACCTCTAGCTTCAGAATCGTCCACTGCCACAGACCCCGATCTCTCTTTCAAGCGTAGTGCCAACGGGGTGAAATTCGAGAGCCTCAAGACTCTGAATCCAGGTCTATGGCTGAAGAGCGACGTGATTAACAGCTTTGCCATGAACATCATTCGACCCCTGGTCAGGAATAGACGGGTGCATTTCTTCTCCACCTACTTCTTCTCGAGGCTGCTCGACACAGGACCACACGTTACACAAACACCTTCGTACAAATTCGATGAGGTAAAACGCTGGGGAGATCGGCTGTCGAATGGCATTCTTGGAGTCAAGGAACTCATCATACCAATCAATCACAGGAATGTTCACTGGCTTTGCTTGAAAGTCAGTATGGCAAATAAATCTATCATGCTCTGGGACTCGTCAGGGGTAAAGGAATCGAATCAATTGTATTTGAACACAATGCTGCGATACCTGAAAGATAAATTCAGAGCCACATCCCCTCAGGAAGATGCAGAT
>JAHBBA010000150.1:0-14565 GCA_018806925.1 Skeletonema costatum | reverse complement strand
AGGAGGATTATGGATTGGGGGCTTCCCCCCTTGTTTAAACCCCCTCCCCCCCTTTTTGCGCCCAGGGACAAACCACCCGCCTAACATCACCTAACAACCCGTCGTTGTTAGCTAACAACACCTAACAACCCGCCTAACATCACCTAACAACGAACCTAACAACGTAGCTATATGCAATTGATCGCCCTGGAAGGGCATAGCGGACCTCCTACAGTCTTTAGAATATAATAGGTCGCTCTGCTGCGTCCGGGTTGGCGATCTGAGGGCGTTTCTCCATCCTTTCTGAACGCCAACATTTTGGCGATTTGGACCCTATCACCACCACAACATAATATCTATCTGCCACTTGCCGGCGTCAACCCCTGCTGGCTCTCTTTGGTCTCCGCTGCCACTATCATCGTTGTACGATAATAAGCCATGTCCTTCTTTGGTGAAGATGACTTCTCTTTTCTTCACAACAACTACCGAGATAGGAATGATGATGATGATGAGAGTGATGCTTCTTCTTCCGATGGAGAAGAAGACGATGAACAGTCATGCACGTATGTTGGTGTCACCCCCCAAAGTCCAGTCTCCGTCCCTGATAGCCCTTGCGACAACCAGGGTGGTGAAGGCCAGGAAGATAGTGATGGCGAGCCATCTCCCTGGAGGGGCTCAAAAGCAAAACACCGTATTATAGGTTGATCTGGTTGGGAGTATTCATCGAGTTGTTTCTTCTCTTCATTTCGAAGAATGGCGACTTCAAATGACTGATGCAATCAACCAAATCAATCTCGACCTTCCTTCCCTTCCTTCTGATAGAAATACCGTAGCTATTCAAGAATGGATCGAAGTAGTTCTTCAGATGGTTGATGGATACAGATCTGATCATGTGATTTTAATGGCAAATATTAATCGTCTCCTCCTTCTTCTGCTTCCTGCGGAAGCGGAAGACATTGTGGCCAGCAACATCATGTCATATTTGGATTTGTACCACGATGAGTAAGATTGAATTGGTGCAATAGAAAAAAATAGTTGCTGATAATAGTAAAGAAAACGTTTTCCTACCTCCTCAAAAAGAGGGTTTATTTCAATATCGTATGCCAGAAGTACAACAACGCTCTCAAAGCAAAGTTTGTGGCGATTCATTTTGTCCTTAGTCCCACGTTTACCATGCCTAAACCGATTCTTCATTACGTTGAACGATTTCACTCGACTAAAGAACGTCTCTTGGCGGCTTTTCACTCTCCCAAGCCACTTCTTCAGCTCCACCGACTGGCCCTTTCTTGTTGTAATTATCTTACTTGGCTCGCCAGAATCTGTAGGAAGAGAAGGATTACACATTAAGTTAAGTAGGATAACACAGAGAAAAACAATCAAAAGAAGTAAAAGATGATACGATGATAAATGATACCTCAAACTTACAACCAGAATCGCCTAAAAGAAGAGGGATGTGAAAAATGAAGGCATTCTTGTCAATCTTCTTCTGTTTCTTCTGCTCTGCGGTACATCCTCTGAACATTGAAATGTCATGAACACTTGCAGGCAAAGGACCCCGTATCCAGATGATTTCATTGGTATGGATTGATAGAGCAACTTCGTACTTAAGGCCTGCACCACCCTTCTTGAAGTCATACCAACGAGTTGAGGGGGAAAGAGCGAACTCCTCTACCATAAAGTGGCATGCATCGATGGAGAAGACAATGATTGTTTCGTCCTCGAAACGCTCCATACGAATCTTTCCCTCTTTGAGCGACGCAAACTTGGCAATGTACTCTTCAAGTACTGGATTAATGCACTCCTCACAACGACCCCAATTGGCAGCCATGACATGTGCAATCGAATACGTTTTCAGCCAGTTGATCGTCATAAATACATCTTTGTATTTCAACGAAGGGTGTTTCTTGAAGAGATCTCCGAAGAACAACACTATCGTTTCTGGGCACACCCCATAATGTGCCTTGAAGCGATCAATATTGCGTTTTTCTCCACACCTGTCGATTCTTTCATCCGTAAATCCAGCATAGATGAGACCATCCCGAAGGACTTTTTTTGACGGAAAATGGCATGATGGGAGCGGTGTTGTTGTATACCTCCCCTGATGGATTGGATATGTCGTCTGCAACTACACCGACACTCTCCTCCTCGTCCTCCTCCCCATCCTCGAATGGGTCCTCACCTCTGCCTCGTCCTCCTTCTTCGCTTATTCCTTCAAAACAGTTTTCCAGCAGGCTTACAAACGAGGTCATGTGCTCTTCACCACCCTCTTCACCCTCAACCGTCGATACATCTTCTTCACCAATACTCTCCTCCTCTTCCAGAGACTCGGAAGGTTCCATGTCAAAGAGGAAATCAAAATCTCCCCCCCCCCTCCTCAATCTCCCCATGGTCTATCTGGCGAGATGGCTCGCCATCACTATCTTCCTGGCCTTCACCACCCTGGTTGTCGCAAGGGCTATCAGGGACGGAGACTGGACTTTGGGGGGTGACACCAACATACGTGCATGACTGTTCATCGTCTTCTTCTCCATCGGAAGAAGAAGCATCACTCTCATCATCATCATCATTCCTATCTCGGTAGTTGTTGTGAAGAAAAGAGAAGTCATCTTCACCAAAGAAGGACATGGCTTATTATCGTACAACGATGATAGTGGCAGCGGAGACCAAAGAGAGCCAGCAGGGGTTGACGCCGGCAAGTGGCAGATAGATATTATGTTGTGGTGGTGATAGGGTCCAAATCGCCAAAATGTTGGCGTTCAGAAAGGATGGAGAAACGCCCTCAGATCGCCAACCCGGACGCAGCAGAGCGACCTATTATATTCTAAAGACTGTAGGAGGTCCGCTATGCCCTTCCAGGGCGATCAATTGCATAATAGCTACGTTGTTAGGTTCGTTGTTAGGTGATGTTAGGCGGGTTGTTAGGTGATGTTAGGCGGGTTGTTAGGTGTTGTTAGCTAACAACGACGGGTTGTTAGGTGATGTTAGGCGGGTGGTTTGTCCCTGGGCGCAAAAAGGGGGGGAGGGGGTTTAAACAAGGGGGGAAGCCCCCAATCCATATCCTCCAGCACCAACTAAAAACCACAATTCCACATTGCGAAATTTGCTTTTTATAGTAATTGTTAAAGTTGTGTGTGAAAGATTCCAGGAATTCGGGGTCAATTGACAGTGGCGCAGCAAGCTTCTTCGGCACGCCGTTATCTACTGTGGCTAGAGCCAAACGCAACAACATGGATCCACCAGCCAGCAGCAGACCTTATTCCAGCAGTACCACCTCTAGCCAGCGACGGCGGCCGCACAGACAGAGGGGTGGAAGAACCAGTCGTCAGATCGAGTGGGCCCTTATTTCAACGATCATCTTCTCTGTTATTACGTTTCTCAAATTCCAGTCAACAGCAACAGTCCGTAAATCAGTGCCAGGAGTCATCACAACGCAAGATCAAGATCGGCCCAGGCCCAGGCCCAGACATGATGTGTATGATGGAAGCAGCGGTAGTGGTACCCACAGCCACTTCATTGTTTGGATGTACCCGTTTCCCCCACCAAACATTGAAATCAAAGATGATTGGGAGGTGCCATCAGGAGATCAAATTCTCATTTGTCCGTATAAAACTGCTTGTTATGGAAAAGGGAGTACTATCAATTTGGCAGCATTGACAAAAGACACACTTTACAATTCGTACATCCTGGATCATCCATATCAGAAGTTTCGTCATATGAAAGAGTTTTGCCATCATATTCAAGTGATTGCCATGATTTCTCTGTTACTGAAAAATGATGGGGTGTGTGTTCAGACGTTGGGAGGAGATAACTGGTTTTGCAGTGCGGAGAGTTTCAGTGATTACAATCCCTACGATAATGGTGGGCAGTCATGGAGTGCATCGACTGAATCCAGTGGGGAGAGTGACTTATCCATATCAAAGTTTCCTTACCAGCTTCTCAGCCATAAGGGCAGTAGTCAAGTGCTGTCCCTCGCTCCGGACATGACGAGAGAGGAATTTGCAACTTACGGGCCATGGAATGTCTCAACAGATGTTCGACTTGGGGGCAGGTATAACTCAGGAGAAGACATCCAATCATTAGCCGGGGTTGGATGGTACCCATTCCTTAGCTCAGTAAGAATCAAGGACGACCCTTTGAACAACTATTCTGGCTATTATATTGCCAATTCGCTTCAGCAGTCTCCCCCTATGAAAATGCCCTATTCGGAAGAAGCAAAAGAACGACGTAGCTTGATGGAGAAGCTCGATATTGTATCCATGTTTTTTGGAGGAGCTGATATGATTCAGAGAAATGAAAAGTTTCTGCGAGAGTACACAAACGAGGTATATCCCTTTGGCTGTCGCAGCACACTGACCTGTGCAACTTTGAAGGCGCACAAAATTCGGAGCTACTTTTCATCCTGTCTCACACTTACAAGCACATACCAAGGCAGCGTTTTGTACCATGATGGCTCTTCACCCAGTCTCAACGGCTTGCCTCTTTTAAACCCTGCTTTGGTAAATTTTACAAGTGCAATCAAAAAGGCCAAAGAAGAAAAGGATCTTGTGTTGCTAGTGGATGTGGTGGACCGCAGCGCTTTGCCGCCTCTTCCCTCCAATGCAAGATGGCTCAGTGCAGACATCCCCGAAGGATATCCACGGTCTTGTCAACCTCAGTCAGAAAGGATTGACTATTGCTACAGACTTTTGTCGCAGTATGCAAATCATGCCAAAGTAGTCATTACCTCTCGGATACACGTTGGTTTACCAGCAGCTGCCATGGGCACTCCAGTTATATTTGTTTCTAAGGGTGGGTGGTTACCAGGAGGAAAAGAAAAGACGGGGAGAGTTGCCGGTCTTCTTGATATATTCCATAGAATTGACAAGACAAAAAATTTAACTTTGGGATTTGATCTTTCGGGACCCATACCACCTAATCCTGGAAATCATGAAGCTGACCGTCGTAGGGCAGCATTCTGGCATAGATTGAAAAGGGTTAGCTATTATGAAGATGCTGCGAGAATATTTGGTCAGATTCCGTTTCAGAGACTTGGTGCTGGAATGGTACAAGACGATTTTCATAATAACTTTCATGTCATGATGAATCAAACAGACCTAAGTGACTGGCGCTCAAGAAGGACCATTGAGGCAGTCCTCTTCTTTCATCCCAACGCAAAAATTCTAATCCACGTTGAAGGCTATGTCTCTGGGGGTAGCCAAGGCTTATTCACAATTTTTGCAGAGAGTGGGTACGATGTCCGTCTCGTACCAATTTCATCTCAAAGAGCGTCTGTAAAGCAGATAAAAATGCTGCTTCAGAAGTTTGGAGGTGTTTTTCTTTCCAAAGGCACATTTATCAGAGGCGCTCTTCCGGTTGCTTTGGACGAAGGCTACTCTTTAGATGAGCATGGAGATGTTGCTTTGATGATTGGGAAGAAAGCAGCAGTGAAAGCAACAAACAAGACGTGGGTCGCATCATACCTCTCTTCTACTCAAACTCAACAGTGCATGTCGGATCCAACGTGGGAAATGGAATCGACTGAAGATATTGCCATCACTGTTGACCGAGCTTCACTTCTCGATCATGACATCATAATGGACACTAGATGCTATGATCTGATAGAAAAGAATTGCATTTATAATGACGACTTGCATTGGAAATACGGCAAAGAAACAGGGGTGTTATTGAAATTGAGCGATGGCAGCACTGCCAGGTATTGTGAAGGACAAATATGGAGCTCGAATGTTAGCTGTAAGGAGAGAGTTGAGTACATGAAGAGCAGACACAGTATGTCAGACCAGGATGCCATGATTAGTACATTGCAGCATGGATGTCTGTGCGCGTAGACTGATGACAAGGAATCCTATTAAACCACTGAAAGGTTTGTTGACAGACAGTTCTGACAAGTAATATCTCCATGCCTCCTCCATGCATGTTGACAGCCTCGCAAAAACTTCGTCTGCCGAATGATGTACCCTCCACGATTAAACTTTGACGGCATTGCGATGACTTATGAGAGACAACAAATATATATGGCTAATCATTATTATCCAAATTAAGTTTGAATCAAACAACAAGCTATCTGTACAAAATATGAAACATTGACCTACGCAGTCCTCATAAGCATATATCATCTACCTCGACTTCCATCTGGACGCCAAGGGAGGACGTGACCCTCTTCCACGGTTAGACACACACCTATTGTACCCTCTTGAATCCTTACTGCTTCCACCTTTTGCATTCGCATCAAAACTTAAAGCGAAACTAATCTTCTTTTCTGGAGTTCTTGTTGCGCTACTGCTACTGTCGTTGTTGGGAGGCAACCAGTCTATTCTATCACGATGGATGTGTTGTGACTGCTGTGGTTGTTGCTGCTGCTGATGATGATGATGATCGTAATTGTCAGTACTCATTGTGGTAGTAGAGTAAGGGTAATAAGGTATTGGTCGTCCAATATCTGAGTGGTGCCTTTGAATAAAGACATCTTGTGGAATCGAAAGCTTCTGATCAGATGACGGGACTCGATAGATAGAATGTAGTTGCTGCTTCATCATGTGGTGTTGGTGCTTCTCATGCTGATTGATTTGATTGATTGCTCCTTTACCAGGAGAAGAAGTAGTGTTACCAGGAAGGTCAGGAATGAACGGTAACTGGCTTGTCGAAGAGCAAGCGTTGGACATGTCAAATGATCTTGTTGCATCATGATGTTGTTGTTGTCGAAGCCGTTCATTCTCCTCCTCCAAAACCTTGATTTTCAACTCCGCCTTGCCAAGATCTTCCTTCAACTTGTCAACTTCCATCAAGAGCACGGACTCTTTGGACATTGCCTTTCGTTTCTTGAGAGGTAGATGCTCCCTTGTAGGTGAAGCTACTCGAGACATGAAATCATCATTCTGTGCTCGTCCATCGACCAGAGCCTCTTCTCGACCTTCTGCCTTGACACTACCTTCTTCGCAGAAGGAAGTGGATGCAGCTTTCGTCAACATCATCATCTTGAGGTTGTAAGGTGGTTCCATAACCAGTGAGGAAGTTTCTTCGATGGAGCTCATCATTGACAAGTTCGTCGATGATGCACCAATGCCTTCATTTTGTGTTATTCTTGGTGGAGAAGATGGAGGCTCTGATTGTTCACGTGGCGTAGAATAGGAGGATAAATAGTTGTTTTGATTATAATAGGATCCGCGTGGTGGAGACTGAAAGCGTTGTTGCTGTTGTTGTTGATGGCCCGAAGATGAAGTGAAGTTGTATTGGGGTGGTTGAGGAGACCATACCATGTGACGATGATCCACACTGTTTACGTAGAGAGATGATCGATCACCACCACCACGGGGTAGCATAGGCGAAGCACCCGCTACATCAGCTGCTGGATTACAATCACTATTGGGATGCATTGTTGTACAATATATACCAAAGTGCGAATAATGAGAATGCCAAGTGCTCTATTGCAAGCTGGCTGATGCTTGGAACGGCAATGTTTCCTACCGTTGCACGAGAGGTGCGACTGTCATTACATAATAATTCAACTCATACCTTCCGTCGCACCAAATTTTGGCCAGGAATATTCGGATTATGGTGAGCGTTAGGTGGATGAACGGATTGAGCTGCGCGGATGTCGTCTTTGATGGTATCTTTGGCAAGATATATCACTCACATGGTTGTTTTCGGTCGTCCTCACATGAATTTTTGGCACCGTGGGAACGAAGTGTACTAATTCCTACCGTAGATGAGATTTCGTTTTCCCTTCTCCACTATCACACAACAAAAATTGGCGAAATCAATTCTTGGATCTTTCATCCTCGTTCATCTTCCAGCAACTGCGGCAGCACCCAATGACGAACTTGTATTGACGGGGTGGCGCTCTTGATAGATAATAATTAGGTAATAACGGATCAGTATTAATAATAATGGCTCATCCGCAGTATACGTACAATCCGCCGCCGCAGGAGCAGGTGAGTTCTTTGGGTTGGAAAAAGGCTGATTCTCAGATTTTGACTTTTTGCAACGACTACTAAACAATACACATGAAAATCAATGACTAATCTTGAACCTCTGCCTCGCTCATACCAACTAACTAACCAAATCTCTCTGTCAACAGGCCTACTACGATGCCCTCTTCACCGCAGCCGACAAATCCTCCACAGGCTACCTCTCCGGCCCCACCGCCGTCGAATTCCTCTCCCTCTCCAAACTGCCCGTCGATCTCCTCAAAACAATATGGTCCATGGCCGATCAAACCCCCACCAACAATACACTCGACAAACCGAAATTCGCCGTGGCGGTACGTTTGATTCAATTGTTTCAAAATGGAAAGAAGCCAGTGGATCTGGAGTTGAATTTGAGTCCGGAGGATGGGGTGGTGCCGATGCGTCCTCCGTTTTTTGAGGGGGTGAATCTTCAGCAACAGCCGCCACCTCAACAACAAGTACAGCAGCCACAGCCAGTACCACAGCATTCACCACAACGGTCACCACAACCATCCCCACCAATGCAACCAATGTCCTCCCCCATGCGTCCTCCCACCAATTCAATCTCCATGAATGGTGGAATGGGTGGGATGAGTACCCCCTCCACCATTGGTACTGCCATGTCCAATTACATTAATAATCCACCATCATCCACTACCACGACAGCCCTAGCCACCCAAGATCCCTACACAATGACCCCCACCGAACAAACACGCTACACCGCCCTCTTCCCCACCTACGCCACCCTCGAACCCAATTACGTCCACGGAGCACAAGCCGTGGAACTATTCCTAAAATCCGGAATGGATCGAAATCAGCTCAAGGCCATTTGGACCATGTGCGATGATGATCCGGTCGATAATAAATTGGATGTGGTGGAGTTTGCGATTGCGATGCATTTGATTGTTTGTGTTACGAAGAAGGGGTTGGGGTTGCCGATGGTTTTGCCGGGGAGTTTGGTGAGGGTTAGGAGGGAGAGTCGGATGCAGCAGCAGCAGCAAGGTCAACAGTATGAACAGCAGCAGCAGTATGAACAGCAGGGGATTCCAACTCCAACACAGAATAATATGGGAGGAGCTTCTGTGGTTGGTGGAATGTCTACTATGCAACCACCACCACCGCCACAACAGCAGCAACAGCAAGAGGGAGGTATCCCCTCTCCAGAGAAAATGTCTGGAATGGGAGGTCAAAACATGGGAATGATGCAGCAGCAGGGTGGTGGAGGAATGACAATGATGCCATCTCCGGAACAGCAGCAGCCTCAGATGGTTCAACCACCACCACCTCAAATGGTTCAACCACACACCACCTCAAATGGTTCAACAACAACCACAGATGAGTATGCAACAGCAGCCTCAGATGGGAATGCAGCAGCAGCCTGGAATGATGCAACAACAACAACAGCAACCTGAACAACAGCAGATGGGCATGGCAAATGGACACGCTGGTGGTTTCAGCACTAGTTTTGGCAGCAGTGGTGCTCTTGGAGGTGAAACTGTTGATGATGCCTTTGCAGGATTGCCAAATGATCCTATTCCTGATGTGGATGCGTACAGTGCCATTGGTGGACCAGCACCAGCAGAGCAGCAGCCAACAATCCCGGCTCTTCCTCTTGCAGCTGCACCATCACCGGTATTGCAGTCGATGGCACCTCCATCATCTTCACCAAACATGGCACCAGTTCAAGCGTCACAAGCAGAACCACCACCACCTGCAGCAATTTCCATGCCATCTCCAAAATCACCCAAACGTAATGTGGCGATTCCAGGAAATGCCAGCGCAGAACTTGAAGAACTAAGAGCAGCACACCAAAAGCTACAAGCCGAGGCAGTCTCTCTCCGTGCCAAGGCTGGGTTGGTATCTGATGAAGAACAGGAGGCACAAGCGGATATTGCCAAGGTGGCATCTGAAATTGCCACCTTGTCCACTGAGTTGGAAGGGTTGCGAACGCAGGTTATGGAGGCAAAGGTGAAATTGACAGATGCAGTTGCAACGTTAAAGGCTCAGAAGGACAAGAAGGAGTCGTTGGAAACGGCAGTGGAGGAAAGTCGGGAAACTGTCGATGCACTCAATGCCGCCACGGAAGCTTTGGTGGAAGCGAATGAGAATGCCATGGCGCATCAAGCCAAGGCTGTGGCGGATGCGGCAGCTGCAAAGGAAGAGGCGGAAGAAGCTGCTGCTGCTGCTGCTCCTAGTGCTGATTTGTTTTCGTGGGATGCACCTGCGCCCACTCCAGCTGCTGTTCCTATGATGCAGCAAGCACCCGCTCCTGATGCTATGCAAGGTATGGGAGCGCCTTGGGGTGAACAGCCTGTTGCTTCCGAACTTTCTGCGCCTGCACCTGTTGCGGATGCTGGTAGCGTTTACTCAACAAATAGTGCTAGCGCTTGGGGTGGGGCCAGTGCTGTTGGAGGAATGCCGCAA
This sequence comes from Skeletonema costatum, assembly GCA_018806925.1. Taxonomy (NCBI): domain Eukaryota; phylum Bacillariophyta; class Thalassiosirophyceae; order Thalassiosirales; family Thalassiosiraceae; genus Skeletonema; species Skeletonema costatum. The sequence continues at coordinate 4,219 of JAHBBA010000150.1, read as the reverse complement.
CAACCTGCATCTGTTGCGGATGCTGGTAGTGTTTACTCAACAAATAGTGTACATCGCGATTCTGGATTTTCCTCTGCAAACAGTGTACAACGCGATACTAGTTTTTACTCTGCGAGTGAACGTAATTCGAGTATGGGGAGCATGCAGCAGCCCATGGCGCCGCCTGCGAACCAATATCCCGCTGGTATGGGAATGGGAGCTCCTCCTCAACCTATGATGCAGCAGCAGCAACAACAAACGATGATGGCGCCCACTGTCAACACTGCAGCACAGCCGGTTCAGCAGCAGCTACCAACGATTGAGTCTCCTACTGCAGAGCAAATCGAACAAATCAAAAATGATGCTTTGGTTGCAGAGAAGTCATTTAGAGCCTCTAAGGATTTGGTCAAGACGCTCTCAAAGGAAGTGAAGCATCTTGAGTCGGCGGCAGCGAAGGCAGAAGAAGAGAAGAAGGTAATCGAGTCAAAGAAAGTGAAAATGGGAGGAAAGAAGAAGCAAAAGAAGGAGATTGAAAGGGCGTATGAGTTTGCAATGGGCGAGCAAAAGAAGGTACAGGAAGCGCGTCAGCAACTTGACGCTGCGAGAAGACAATCCGATATCGCCAAGAGTGAGGCTGATAAACTTCGTCAGCAATACGAAGAAGCAGAGGTGGAGGCAGCAACTGCGGCTTCTTACTTGAGCGTGAATGCTTCCCATTCTATGGCGGCAGGTTCAGTTGGGCCAACTGGATCAGTCGCGCCTCAGCAGCAGTACCAGCAACAATATCAACAACAACAACAGCAGCAGTATCAACAACCAGCGCCAACTAACGATATGTTTTCTTCTGATCCGTTCGGAATGGGAGGCGGCGGTATGGGAGTGCAACAGGCAGAGTCAGATCCCTATGGTATGGGCCTAATGGGCGGTAGTGCCGACGGAGAGTACAGTAATCCATTTGCAATGTAAGTTTTCTATATTAAGATAAAAAAGTAACCATGGGTCGCTGCGTAAAGCCGGCGTCAACCCCATTTCTGTATCCAACTTTGCCGTGTTTTGGGATTTGATTTTCTTTTCCAACGAACGATAGGCAAACCTTCTGAAGTAAAATTAAGATGCTTGGCAATTTTTTTGAGATACACCGATGCATATCCATCATTAACGAATGCAGGCACTGTGTCGTTCGTTAAGGGTCGAAACCATTTGCCACAGTTTATTGCATTTTGTAATGTAATTCTATCTTGAGGTGGGTAACCCATTACTGGACACCAAGCTAGATACGCCAAGTCTTCCTTCCTAAATTGTTTCCACTCAGTCATCATACCATCATCCGGATTGAGCATATTCGATGGCATCCAATTATTGTCATTTCCTAGATGGTACGTTCCCCAGCTGGTTCCTTTTGACCTAACGTTTTTGTATCCTTTTGCCACGATGTGCAAGGCAAAATCTATGTTAGTACCCCAGAAAGGGTACCCTACAAACTGACTACCAAAGTTGAAAGACTTGACGACGGCAGCGTGCATTATGAAACAGTCATAGCCACCGTGTGTTTTGTATTCGCCTTTGTCGATTAGATCATGAGCTTGTTGCCAGACTTTCTGCGCTGCACTGTGTGGAGTAGATTGCTTATCATTCAATGATGATGATATATTCAATTCAGACTTCGGCAACACCTTGCGATTGATAGAAAGTGCTGTCCTATTACTTCTTGCTAAATCGTGTGACAGTTCCGTGTAAAAATTGGATGTTAAACAAATATCAGCATTTGTCAGCATCAAATAAAAGTCCTCATCGTTGTGTTCCGCACAAGAAGTGCCTGCATCGACAATGTCTTGTAAGAATGTAAGCTTCGTATTTGGCAATAGCTTTGGATACTCTGTTCCAGTATGCCGAGACAATGTTTTGATTCTTTGGCAGTATGGTGCTAGTACATCATGCAGCGTATCGTATTCATCTGATAAAATGGCACAGACCACCAGCACAGAATCAAAGCCAGATGTGTTTGTCATTGAAGCAGAGTTGTTGAAGTCTTGTTGTGCGTTTCTAATGCTGACAAGCATACCAAATTGCTCATCAGAAAGGGGAGCAAACAAAGACGTATCAATATTTGCTACAAATGGACTAACTACGTGAATAAGCCGACGTCTCTTCACTTTTTGGGTGTTGCTATCATCTGCAGCATCGAGAGATATTAAACTCGATATTATGGTTGACTGCAAATACATCGAGGCCATTGAAAAGGCCAAGACTGCGAAGGCGATTAAGCTGCGAAGTCTCGGCCTCAGAGTAAGAGTGTTCATGATTCGCAAAAGAGTGTACACAAATCACTAATATCGCCAGTGCTATGATTCAGAGCGCTCTCTGCAGTCAGCCTGAGCGGACGGAAATGGGAAATGCGGCTTGGTCATGCTCCGCGCCAAAAACTTGGCGCCATCCGTCATCAACTCAACATCAAAAGTGGGAGATCGCAGATCGCAGATCGCGACGGCCATCAACAGCCGCCGATGGCAGCACTCATCAGTTATAGGACGACATAATGACTAACCAACAGCAGCCTCTCCTCACCCATGAGTCTGTGGCACTCTCACTTGCGCCACCACGAGCACCTCCACGTGATAGTATCATACGAAACTTGTACACAAATCCTCGATCTGCTGCGCGACTTTCCCATCTGTTCACCTCCACCAGCAACAATGAAGACGACGTAGACGATCCTGATCATACCAAAACATCCTTTTATGAATCGCACAATCTTCAGTCACGATTCTTGCAGCTCCTACAAGACGGAAATCACCTACTCCATCACAGCATCCATCCACATTTGCCATCATCACTCTCTCTACCAGATCAACTCATTCGATTAATTGGACGGACATTACCACTAGAATGGCAGCATCGGAATCGTGACAATGGTAACTTTCGAAGTGTTGCTGATAGTATGGTGAAATTGTCTTGCCCAATGATAGCACTCAGCAACTTGCGATTGACACATGAGTTTCTCAATTTGAGTAGTACAAAGAGGAGAAGAAGGATACGTTATGGAGACCATCATGCTATGCAATATATTGATTTGTTCCTGCCTCAGCGTGGTGAAATACAACAACAAAGTCAACCATCGGCTCGAAATAATAACAGCAGTGATGGCAGCGGAAACAAAGTTCCCGTAAGAGGAACACTATTCTTCGTACACGGTGGAGCTTGGGGCGCAGGACATCCATGGATGTATCGACTCGTTGCGCCTGCATTCCTCGCAACGAAATTTTGCCGTTGCCATTGTTGGATATCGAACATATCCCGATTCCGTAAATATTGATGTGCAGGTAGATGATATAAGATTGGCATTTGATGAGTTGGAAGACGTGTTGAATGAGTGTGTTGTCCCTGTCGCTGATGATGCAATGGATAGAGAAGCAGCAGGTACATGCGATGATAATGACAATGGCTGGGTTGGAAACATCATGATGGGACACTCCTCTGGTGCACATATTGCGTTATTGTTATTCGTAAATATGCTCAGTGAGCGTATGAAGTCTTCATCATCGTCACACCTGGCTGGGAAAGAATGCAATCAATACCCGTGGTCTTTACCTCATTACTTTGTTGGATTGTCTGGCCCTTATGACATATCTGATCACTTCGACTTTGAAGCGGGACGTGGCGTGGAACAAATATCACCCATGAAACCAATTTGTGGTTATACTCGTTTGAACTTTGATAGGGCTAGTCCTGCAAAGAGATTACTAACAAATTTGGCATCGTTTCGTGAACAGGTTGATTCAGGTGATTCGACAAATCTAACAATGCAACAAATTACACCACCGATGCTTCTTGTCCATGGAATTGAAGATCCGGTTGTTCCTTTCACAGCCACTTCCGATGCTGCACGCAAATTGAAAAGTTGCGGCTTGACAGACTGCCATGAAATCTATCTTGAAAAGACCGAGCATCAAGAAGTGATTATGCAATTCATGATGGGTGGACCTGCCATGGATGCAGTATTTGATTGGTTACGTGGACAGAAACGTCACAATAATGCGATTGGTCGAGATGGTGGTAGAAAAGTGAAGCTACAGCTACAAAGTCGGCTATGAGCGTTGCTTGTCGTTCCTTGTGCTCATGCACAAATGTCTTGTGTTTTGAGTTACAGAGTTAAATTCAAGGTAAATATTTTCTTATTTGGAGCAAGGGAATGCGTTGGAGTCAAGAGGTAGAGTCAACCCATGTTTTATTACGTAATACC
>JAHBBA010000149.1:0-17576 GCA_018806925.1 Skeletonema costatum | reverse complement strand
AAAACCGCACACCACTCATGTCACAAATTTGTCAACATTGTTGTGTTGCGTCCTTCCATCTTGGAACATCCAACATGTGTTGCTTTCCAACAACAACTAACACCCTCCAAAGGAGAGGACAACGCTGAACTCTTGCGCAATGATGCTGCTTGCAATCCTATTACAAGAAAGGTCTTCGTCTCCTTCTCCTTGGCGCGTCGATTTTTCAACAGCATGATGTGTGTTGCAAAATTCCATGCTGGCGCCCCTCTGCATGGTGAGTCACTGTTCCCTCCTGCCTCAATCATCATATCTTCCTCTACAGCGACTTACTGCGGACGTGTTCCCCCGAATGTTTTTCCAATTTCAACATATAATCAGCCAACGATATTCCTTCATCATGGTACAAAGACAAAAAGTCTACGTGTTCTGGTCGTCAAAGTAATTGACGGAGACCCAATCATATTGCTTCATGCTCCCCTCTCCCACTGAATGAAGGGATTGTACACAAGCCTATCGCAGACTGCTTCCATCAGCGTTCGTTTGTATGCATCGTGCACCTGAGACATCTAAGCGTGGCAACCTGGTCATAGCCATTTGCTAAAGGATGCTACAGAATCCCCATCTATCAGTCTTGGATACAGTTGTGCGTGTTAAGTTATTCGTGAAGATCATATTATCCGTGTAATTGGAGAGGGTAATCACCCCGAATATCTAGACTTATCAGTATTTTTGGCAGAAAAGGGTCTTGCGTCTCTTTACACTGGCGGTGGTAGAGAGTAATGATGGACAAAAGAGGTGCTTGAGAAGAATATTGAAATGGCGAAAGCAGATGAAATTAGGCATATTGGAGCGGTCGAAAGATGGTGCGTTCAGTGATCGTGGTTACACAATACAAGAGAGAGTTGAAACAATGAATGGAATTAAGATCGCATTTGAATGGTTGATAACAACTTGTTTGTGTCTGTTTATATATTAGGTGAATTCACTTGTCTCAGCGCTTTTTATTGCAATCCACCATCCACTAACCTACACAATTCTTTCGCTCTCCTGGATGACGAAAAAGTCAAACTGCTGTTTTCTTGTTTTCTCAATGACATTCCTCTCTATAGTGGGATGGGAAAGGATTGTAATACAGTTGTCAGTCTTGTCTCCTGTTCTCTGTTCATGAGAATGTGGCTCCTGGACTGCTCTGACTTTATGGAGTGCATTATTTCACATCTTGCGCATCACGGTGTTTGATCTGTTGATTTGTTTTTGAGGATGATATTGTTGAAAACCAGATAGGAAGTTGATTGTAATGAGGAGGATCATCTTGTCTTTGGTCAGGTAGATCAGTATTCCAACAACCGTTTGTGTACTGATTCTGCTGATTCTGAGTTTCTTTAGTTCTTTTCCTCCTTCTTTTTATGAATGCTTTTCCTTCATGTAATTTTCTGCGCGAGGGAATTAATGCATCAACTACCGGACTAATGCTAACTGCCATTTTTGGCAAAGAAAATACAGTACTTTCATTTTTCATTTTGTCTTAGTCTTGGCATGTATAGTCTATCTTCTATGCTGATACTTGCTGCTTGCGGCGCCTACTGTTGTTGCATGCTTTGCATTTAATTGGATTGCATTTCAAATGCTTAGTCCTTTCGCCCTTGCGGTCGCGAAGTTTCTAGCTTTGATTGATGCCTTGTGCTTTAGGCATTCTTTTTCCTTGATGAAGCCTTAGAGGAGTTCGCTCGACATCGAGGGTCCTAAAGATATTCTACGGATCATCTTCTTGGATTTTCCCCGGGTGTACATGTGATTTGGCATGGGGGGGGGGGGGGGGCGTTCTCACAGTCTCACGACAATGCCCGTTGTGACACCAAAGAGCCATCTGCGGTTTTCTACTTTTGACATCAAAAAACAGCAGCGTCAAACACACAAGTACTGGCATGCGTGCCCATAAAATCTTGAGGGCTCTCTGTTGTGTTCGATCATCTGCCCCTAATCTGCTCAACATATAAGTAGTACAACCGCCCTAAGTAAAAAAACATCCGCCATCCAATCATCGGCGTCTCCAAATTGCTGCTGCTTTCCTGTCTGGTGCTCTCGCCCAAGACAAAACGCCACCGCCGCCGGCGGCGGCTTCGGCTTGGGTGGCGGCGGACTCTTGGCTCCAACCATGCACCTTCTCACCCACGCAACGTGCTATCCAAACCTGTCGAACCTGGCCGGCCTCTATGCTGGCACCATTGATCCATCTGGAGAGTTGTGTGATCCTGATGGTAGAGCCGTGCTTTGATTCTGTTGACGTTTCCTTCGGACCTTCAACATTTTTTCGGACTGTTCAAACATGACGAACCCTTTTCGAGATGGGGCCGGGCCCTGTTATCATCGTGGCGGCGGACTGATGGGAAGCAGCATCTGCACTTACGTCCAAACAGTGAGTAGAGAGAGATCACTGTAATTGATGAATGTATCTTTTGGCTGTCATGTATGTGAATGTGGTGCGCTCTAATCTTTCTTTCTTTCTTATCATCAAAGTCACTTGCTTTCCCAACACTAATGGCTTTCCTCCCTGTTGCACTGACTCAACTTGCACCGCTGAGTATCCGGCTTGTGAGGAAGCTGCTGATCCTGTTATCGGTGGCGGCCCATTAGGTTCAAGCATCTGTACTAACTCACCTAATACAGACTGCTGGCCGAACACGGCCGGCTGGCCTCCCTGCTGTGCTGATCCCAGCACATGCCCTAGTCAAAGCGAGTTTGAAGTGGGTGTCAATCCTCCATGCGAGGCGGATATCGGTGGCGATCCATTAGGTGCCAGCATCTGTACTAACTCACCTGATAAGTCCTGTTGGCCCAGTACGAACGGCTGGCCTCCCTGCTGCGCTTCTGATCCCAGCTCATGTCCTAGCCAAAGCGAGTTTGAAATAGGTGTCAATCCTCCCTGTGAGGAACCTCTACTTGACGGTGGAAGCATTTGTACCTTCGCGCCTAATAAATCCTGTTGGCCCAGTACGAACGGCTGGCCTCTTTGCTGCTCTTCTGATCCCAGCACATGCCCTAGTCCACTTGAGTTTGAATCTGGTATGATTCCTCCCTGTGAAGAACCTGCTGTCTTGCCAGGATCGAGTTTCTGCACTGAAACTCCTGATACCGAATGTTATCACATGGGCCAACCCGCTTGCTGCTTCATCAATCAGTTAGAGTGCCCTTCGGAGAAACCTGGATGTGATAAGCAAGCAGGAATTGAAGGTGGGAGCATTTGTACCTACTCACCTGATAAGGTTTGTTGGCCAAGCACAAACGGCTGGCCTCCCTGCTGCGCTGATCCCAGCTCATGCCCTAGCCCCAGTGAGTTTGAAGTGGGTGTCAATCCGCCATGCGAGGATCCTGCAGACATGCCCATCCTAGGATCGAACCCATGCACTTACGCACCAGACAAATTGTGTTACCCAAGCAATAACGGCTGGCCTATGTGTTGCGCAGAGACTCCTGATGGATCTTCCTGCTCCAAGGATGAGCCATGTGAAAATGATGAATTCTTGCCTAATGATATTCCTGGCCCATCACCTGGTGGAGAAGAACCCGTTCCTGCCCCCAGTGGTGAAGAACCTGTTGGGATAAAAGAGGCTACTGGAGCTCCAAGCTCTTCCACCATTTTGAGCATGTCGTTGATTACACTTGTTGGAGCTTACGCTGTAGCTTTTGTGGCCGGGATGTGGTAAAGGAAATTATCTGCGGGATTATGCATATTTTGTTTGTTTTGATTCATGGGTTGAAAGGGAAATGAAGCTGGCAGAGAGTGTTAAAGAAGTATGCTCAGCTTCTATTTCTAATAGTTTGAAGAGATATGATTGAGAAGAAGTAGAGAGTCCTTGGTGGATGTTAAACCTAAGGCACATTTTCTTCTTAGTTTCAACTTTCGTTTGCTCTGGGTATGTTCTTTGATGAAGCTACGTCGAACGTGCTGATATCTTTTAGCCATTTACAATATATTCTTCTTTTTATTGCTTATTATTACTGTAATTTACATCATGATGGAAACTCTCAACGCAACTGTGAATCTGAACAACTGAACATGGCGTGAGGGAGAATCTCATCATGGTTGTCAAGAACGAATGTAGCTATTCATCGGCTCGATTGTGAATCAAACGCTCGGTCTCTCGAACAATGAGCAGGTCGACAAACTTCATGAAATAAGTTCGAAACAAGTCCTTTTCTTGAGTAGATGAAAGACTGCCGCGAGCACGCACGTTCGTGCTTTGGCACAAAGTGCTTTGGAACATAGTAGGTCTGCGGTCAAAGTCGCCAGTCGGATAGGAAGAAAATGCAGCGTAAGAGTGACTGCGATACATAGTCTTCTGGAGTGGCTTGAAAGCGGAAAAGGACGTGACTTGGGTAGGAGGTGTGATGGGTCCGAACTCGTCGTCAGCATTGTTCGAATCCTCCTCTGGACTGCTTGTTTTTGTGTCCTCCACAAATTTGACCAAATTGGAAGAGGAGAATGCGTGTGGAGAGAGAAGATTCGTGTCTTTTGACGATGTGATGGGATTGTGTGATAGTGCCGGTGCCCAGCAGATAGAATCATCATCCTCATCAGTTGATCTATCATCAAAGGATGAACCTGGACGGACCGTCCAGAAACCAACAGGGGATTTGGATGAATTGCTAGACGAGTTACTTTCACTGGAAGAGGAAGAAGACTCGGAAGTGGAACGGTTGCGTCCAAACAACCCATTTTCCTTAATCTCCATGTTCTGATCGGCAATAGCAATCATGTCTGCAGCCCATTCATCAGCCTCCACATCATCAGGCCCGCTTGCAAAGGAACAAGAGGCAGAATCAAAGCTATTATCATCCGATTGAGAAGACTGGACAACTTCAGGCGGATTGGTGTTCATGGATGATGCTCGGGAGTCAAAGGAGTGGACAGGTCCTCTCCAGAGAGTTACTACTACCCCTAAACAATTCATCAGTAAACGCACTTTCTCCTCCCATGCTTGGTACCTGAGAGAACACCGACGAAGACGCCGATCGTACGACAGGTCGGGGCTTGCTATAAGGCGAAGGGAATACAGATGATCGTCGTTCTACTGCCTTTTTTGTCGTGGAAAGCTTGCTCTTCAAGAGCGAGTGATGCAGTGGCATGATGAAATCGGCCATTGTGAACAGCCGAACGTGGCGAGTTTCCCCGGCCACGGAAAGTAAGGGGTCTCAAGTTTTTGAGGGGATTTCACCTGAAAAATGTTGATGAATACAATGAGTAAGAGTTAGAGAAAAGTATCCTTCGTGTGATCGAGAAAAGTCGCTCCAATACACTCACCAGAAGATCGGTCCTGCACAAAATACCACTAGCAATCTCATACAGAGTCAACCCTGCCTTCACGCCACTCTTCAAAATCATGCAACTAACCCCTGTAATAATCCAATAACATCATCGCCCATTCCCAAACGTTTCCTTCAACAACCTTACATCCTCGTCAATATCCAAATTGAGCACGTAATCTCGTGCCTTCTTCCCCAAGGGCACCTTGGTCTGTGGCCAATCGAGCCAACAACCAATCAAACCACGCCACGTCACAAACACTTCGGAGAGAGTATCCGTGATCAATGGGGATAAGTCTGAAATGATCAGGGTCTTCAGGGATACGTTGACACATGATATTGGCAACGTTACGGTCGGCATTCATGATGCGAATGTCAAGGATGGCAATCTTATGCACTTCCTCAACGGAGATTTTGGAAGGCGAGAGGTCATCCATCGAGCATTCCGAATAGACGTATTCTTGAAAGGATCCCACCTTCTTGACAAGGTCGCCGCTGCTGCTGATGCCAGTACCACCAGTAGAAGCAGATGCCATCAGATTGGTACTTGAAAGGGGAGAACTGATGGAATGGACACCTACCGAGGCACCCCCCTCACTCAACGTCCAATTCGCACCATTCACATGGAGAGCAGGATGCTGTGCCTCAGCCAATGTCGTCATGGGAACATCCGAAAATCCATCATGGTCCAAAATAAAGGCAGCAACCTCTCTCAAACACAATTCCCCCGGACGTATCCCCTGCCTCAACGATTCCGTCGGTGCATCATCCTCCACTCCCCTCCTCCAACACCACTACCCTCATTACTACTATCATGAGGAACATACCCCCTCGGATTATTCTCCGAAAACGGCTCCTCATCCGCAGGTTTAAATACCCCCACAACGTTTCTTCCTCGCATCACATAAAAAGTACGATCCACCACTTCCATCCGGAGCCAACGCCGGTTTAAACCCCAACGCCAACCCCCTCCGTGCCTGTTGAACCAACCGTTGCAATGACTTTGGTGTCAAAATCCAACAATGAGGATGAGACCACACACATCATTCGCCTTGGTCCTCAATGAGGATATCGAATGAGAATCTTGGACACTGGAGGATAATCCACTACTACTTCCCCCCAACATGACATTATTCCCACGTGTAATCTCCAATAACAGCGTCTCCCCATTCCTATAGATACCTGCATCCATTAACGTACGATGATTGGGCAATTCTCGTGCACTAGTCAACAAAGGACCAAAGTACAACCGTTGCGAGGATGGGGGGACATGCAAGTGATTGGCCAATAGATCCTTGACATCCTTGATGGATGCCCATGGTTTCACAGAGAGGGGACGCTTACGGCCGTGTTTGTCGGTGTACGTCCTTGATGAAGAGTTTGAGATCAAAGTTGTTACTGCTGGTGGTGGTGTTGGGTGATGGGGCACTAGCGTTGGCGTTGTGTTGCGTAGTGGATATAGTCGAGTTGATAACATGAGTAGTATCAGCAGCAGTGCGCAGCCATGAATCAGAGGAGGCAGTTACTCCATATCGAGTCTTCACGAGGTCGACCTCCTCCACCACCGAGTCCTCGGGTCATTAGTTGAGTATGATGGCTCATACTACTTTCTTGCGACGATATCGCTTAGAGACAGTTGAAAAGTTTACTTCTTGATCTTGCTTGATGTCGTTTTGTGTTATATATCGCTCCCCAAATGGGGGGGAGAGGATGTAGGCGGAAACCAAACTCGTCAAAATAACAAGGTTGATAGGGAGCAGAAGGGTGGTCAACGGACTTGATTGGCGACGGGAGTAATGATAGTTACTCAATAAATGATGATGATGTGCAGCTCTTATCTTGGTTGTTAACTTGGAAAGCGAGCGGAGAAAGATTGATGATTTTCGGAGACGGGACGGGAGTTGATGGGGGGAGAGTGGTGTCATGCAAGTAGATGCAAGTCCGGAAGAGAGCCGTGCGCAAAATTTTTGGGGGCGGAGGTAGTCGCACTTGTACGAATTCCACTGTGAAATTGAAGTCGAGTCGAGAAAAAAGGTGTGAGAATTTTTTCTGACCATGATGACCGAAGCTCGGAGAGACAAAAGTGCCGTTTCCGGAGCTTTGCTGCGAACTGATGCAAGTGGTTGATGGATTCGAATGTCCTCTCTGACATGGCGAGAGGTTGCGATATCCATGGAAATACGATGGTTGCATCGATTTCCATGGAGAGCAATAACAGAATAAACTTACCTAATGTAGTAATAACCCCTCTTAGTAGAAAAAAGAGTCAGAACTTTATCCACACTTGTAGAATAAATGCCGCAAATACTTTTTAGTTTTCAAGAAAATAGGACTATTTCTCGATATACTTCAGTGATTACGTGTTGTGGGCAACAAACTTGTGTATATATGTTAATATGCCCTTGCTTGAGAAGTTGGGGATGTTGGGAAGCGCGTTTTGATTGCCAAAAGGTGATGATGGCTGAGATTGATTTGTGTAGAGAGTGAAGAAAAGATCAAGTGAGATGATTTACGTGTAAGTATGAGTAAATAAGGTCATATATAATGATCGATATCGCTTCTGTCGACGTTTCCACATGGTATCTGAGGCTCAAGGCATGTGATTGTGCACAAAAGTATCTAATGGTGTTATGTCGCCGTCCTCACACACATCAGAATAGATGACGACCAAGTGTGCAACAACGGTCGAGGCGGCTTTGTCATAGCGTCATACCAACTGAGGATGCAATCGAAGCACGGCAACCCCAGTGGGTGAGTGCAAACGAGCGGCTCGGACATAATCCGCCCTTGACACCTGTGCTGCACCGGAGCCGCCTTCGCCATCAACCTCGTCGCGTCGTCGATCCAGTAGATCCTCAACCGTCTCCGCTGCCGCTAATATAATAACCAGAAGCACGTCAATAAAGGCAATAGCAGCGCCAGCCCATACCATTCCATCTCCAAGCGGTCATTCAACGGAACTTACTTTACCTACGGGCCAACTTCTGCGCTCGCTGAGCAGCAGCCTGCATGCAGCAAACCCTGCTTTGCTTTCCAGTTAGTCAGCAAAAAAAATCTTTGCTTGTTCTACTTTGTGTCGAATTTAGATACTGGTTCCCATGTTAAAGTAGGAGTATCAAAGGACCAATGCACTGTTACACACGCTTTCTGACACTTTGGAGACACTTTCTGACACCCCGACTCAGATTTCATGAGAAGAATGCCGCAAAAGTTCTCATGTTGATCAGAAGCAAGGAATGCATGCACTTGTGAGCAGGGTCATGCACAAAGTCGGATTACAATAATACAAGTGAATCTGAGATGACCGATGACCGGAAGCGTGAAGCTTCAAGGGTTACTATTAGAGAGACATGATGACCCAGCAAACTTGGTGTTGCTGGTATAATGTTGCTGCTAGTAGGCGTGAAGACAAAAACTCTGTTGGTCTTGCTTTTGGATGCTACCACTTAATGGATGATACCAAATATATCTTACCCGTTGGGCAACTACTCCATCACTATCATATGCAACTCTAATTAAAGATCAAGTTATTGTATAGCATAAGTCTGGCGCTTCTATCTTTCCCCCTGTCCCCAAAAACACCACATGCCAGACTTAAAAGTTTTTCACAATCAATCGTCTTCCCATATCCAACGCATATCCAGCCTCTTCAAATGGCTGCCCCTGCAGAACTCTACCACGTCATAAATCTTCCTATCCCTAGCCCTGCTCTCAAACTCTTCTAACGGGTACCTCCAATACCTCTGGTGCTTCACCTCCACCTCTTTGCTTTTGACGGATTGTTTTGATACATCGCCTCATTTCTCATCATATCTTGCAGGATGTGAAGTAACAAGTGCACACGGTCTTCTCCAGAGCTCAAGAACTTGGCGAACGAACGACGTAGGCTTCTCCTCACACTGAACTTTTGCGCACTGATGAAACTCTCCAACATCATCTTGATACTTGCATCCATATCATCATCTCGGACATAGTCACGCAAGTGCATTTTGGCATGAGCTTCGGACATTCGCATGATACTCTCATGTGACGGACTGCTGCGATTGGAACACCACCAGAGTTCACACGACTCTTTACGCAGTTGGACGTAGAGAGAGGCAATTTTCTCTTGATCAAACGTACCACCACGAAGAGCAGGACGACAATTGGCACGTGCATACTGAATGTATTTTGCGTAGGAGAGCTTGGGGAATCAAATCTCCAGAATCAATACCGTCGGAAGATTCAAAACGGGAGCGTTGTTGGTGCAAGTTGCTGCTCCTCTGGCAACGTCAACTGGTAGGGATACTCAACATGTGACTTTCGGTAACGAAAGAGGCAAGACGCTCATCTGCAACGGGGTCAACTGTATCCTGAAGGACGCCATAGGCAATCGAAACGCTGAAGAATAGGATCGGTAAGTTTCCACATTTTCTGCAAGTGTACATGAACTATCGTATCGGCCTCCAATAGGGTTGGCTTGCGGCAATGACTGAGCATCGGTGCTTGAAGACTTGTCACAATTCCTGCCTTGGAGATAGAAATACTTTGCTGCTCCATTGCTTCGTGGATGGAGGTACGATCCTGCTCATATCATCTTATATCGAACTCATCAATAAGGCACACTCCACGGTCAGCTAAAACAAGAGCTCCTGAGAAAAGAATGAAACAGTGAAGAAAGGAAGTTTGCTCTGTTAGTAAGCGATGTGAAAAAGACAAGGCATGAAGAAGAAGAGTTTCAAGAACGTACCCCCTTCCAAGGTCCACTCTCTGGTGATAGGATCCTTGTGAACATTCGCCCGTTAAACCCACTGCACTTGCTCCTTTTCCGGCCGAATACACAGCTCTTGGCGCAGTAGCCTCGGCATACTTCAGCATTTGGGACTTGGCCGTTCCTGGATCTCCCAAAATCAAGACGTTCACGTCTCCACGAATACGATGTTTGTCATCGACATTTTTTGGAACTGGCTCCAAATAGAGCCATTGCCAAGGACATCTTCACATGCTCGTGCCCATAGATAGAGGGGGCAATACTTGCGATAATCCTCTTTCCGATGTTGGGATCCGCTGCCAATTCCAAAATCAACTTACGATCCGCCTCGGAAAGATTATGAGCACTGGAAGCATCTTCCTTCTTCCGAATGTGATTTGCAGAAACATAAGTTTGGAAGACGGGGAATCCACTGCGCTGGGTCAAGTAGTAATCATAAGAGTGGCAAAAGATGCCAGTAATACTTCCCTCTCTCACACCAGGGACGGGCGATCATCCACCAAATCATCCAAAAATAACCACTTCTTTGGTTCTTGGCACACGTCCAGGAGGGACTGAACCAGGACGTTCTTGCAAGTTTACCCTCTGATAATTGCGATTAAACGTGATCTAGCCGCGTTCAATTTGAAGGGTCCCTCGGAATCGCACTCATGGCAATTGTAGGAGAGTGCAAGTCGGCAACACATCCCGATTCCCATCTGGTCGCTTGATGAGTGAGACGTGGTGTCCTCCACTCGGAATGGTCCCATAACACGCATTTGCATTTGATACAATCATAAAAAGCCAACTTCAATTGATGGAAAGACGCCTGAACGTCGAGTGAGAACCTCCCGACACTTTCACCAATCCATCCAATGAGCTCTTCTCAATCCCTCCAGAGAAATCAACAATTGGAACATCCGCAATCCTCACATGGATCTCATCACGAATGGTATGAGTACTGATGGAAACAACCTCAACGTATGCCTCGTCGCAGCCTCCATTTAACACGTCCAACATATCTCTCTGTGGTGCCTCATTAATCCATAATGCCAATGTAGGCCTCCTTCTGCATCAAATGCAGGGTACGACAACTCCAATGCACTCTTGTTTCACAGAACACATTTGACGAATCCTATCCTCATACGTCGGTGGGGTCTGGGCCAAGAGCCTTCTGCGACGTTTTCGTTCTGCCTCATCCATCGTTGGATCATCCAGAATATCCTCGTCAAATTCTTCTCCCTCACGAAAATGTGGACAAGAACATTCGGAATTTACGTTGTATCTCAGTCTGGTACGATCCTGTGCAATCCATTCACGCCAATGGAACATCAAATGCTTCCAAGTTACACCCTCACTCATCTTCAAAATTATCATTGTCTATGTCATCATCATCCATACCATCATCGTCACCACCTCCATCACCACCATCACCCCCACCTGCACCCCCCGCCCGTCCAAACATGGCACGACGTCTCATCCTCTCCCTCCTCCTCTTCCAAATCTTCCTCCATAGCGTCCAACGCACCATAAAAATCCACGTGCACGACCACCCATCATGGCACTCAAATCACGTTCCTTATCCCTTGCTTGCAATACTGCCTCAGCCGCATAAGCGCTCATCAGCATCCATATTGTCATAATCACGATTGTCAATATCTTCTGTTACCATAGGTATCAAGTGCAGCAATTGGTTGATAATCCTTCATGGCATTTTCCATAAGGTCTTCTCCATCTTCTTCTTCCTCCTCATTGGCAGTGCGGCGTCCTCTGCGTCCACCACCACCACCATTACGGCCACGACGACGACTGTCCACGATTTCCAAATAGTAACTTGGGCAGCTGTACCATCGGCATCGGCATCCAGATCATTATTGTAAGTGGGATCATAGTCGTCATCACCATCGTCGTAATCATCATCATTATTGGCATCGTCATTGTCCGAGGGATGTTGTCAGCGTCTTCTTCGTCCATGGCTGGATCTTGAAGGATTTCTGGATCTGGTACCGTCGTTCATATCGGGCCTAAAAGAGACACAATGGTGTATGTTATGAATAAAATAAGAGTTAGACGACGCAAATAAATGATATATATCATTCAATAAATGATACATATGAATTCTCTGTACAACTCTTTGCATCCATATATTCCTATCAATATATATTACATGACACATGACATGTACACAAAAAACTCACCCTGATAAAATTCATCACCAGGATAACTCTCTCTCGCACTCTGACGCAAAATCCTCCGCCTCAGCTAACAACCTTCTACGTCTCCTTTCTGCGGCTCGTGCTTCCAAACGTTCCCGTTGCCTTCTGCGTTGTTGCTGTTGTGTGTCGTTTTCTTCTTCATTATTGTCATTGGTGGTGGTTGGTTCATCTCCACCTTCTTCCGCTTGGGTGTCATTGTTTTGCGTTGCTGAAGACACTTCGTTCGTCTTCGTCGTCATCTTCTTCGGTGGCTATGATGCGACGTCGTTTGGGGATGTCTCCCGAGGGGCCTGTGGGGCCATTGTTGTTGGAAGACATGGTGATTGTTATGTTTTAATGTTGCTTGACGCGACATGGTGCATTTGAAAGCAAAATGTGATGCGAGCTCCTATGTAAGAATAAGTAGAAGTATTATATATACTGCTATTGAAACCTCTATCTACATACATTCCCGCTCACCAGTGATTTGTGAGTCCCGCCCCGTCGATACAGCGGTCGGCCAGCTAAAATCATGACTTTCGTCCTACACAAGGGGCAGCTTCTGGCTGCAATAAGTAGGCACCGCGGAACAAAATATGTAACAGGTGCACACTAATTAAGCGTGTAAAAACTTTTTAGCGTTCGCGTAGGTGCAGTACTTTTTGACATCGGAGTTTCTTTGACACTCCTCGACATTCACAGTTTCGAATCAGAGCGGCCTAAATTTCATCTTCCCGTAATCAATCCCGGCCCCAGCAACAGCAGTGTACTACTTACTGAATAACAAGGCGTAGTGACTACGAAAAGACCACCGCACCTATCTACTTACCATGCCATTTCGCTTGACTATGCCATTGGGGGTCGCGGAATATTGCGTAGTGTGACGTCACAAAAAGACAAATTTCAATTCAACAAGTCGAACGATCGTGCGGGACCTGGGGTGACACTGCGCGTAAAATCTTTCGTTCGACTTGTAGTTGAATTGACATTTGTCTTTTGTGACGTCACACTACGCAATATTCCGCGAACCTCAACACTCAAAGCGTGTCAGCCGCGCTCATGGCGCGTCTGTATCCGCGCGTAAGCTGCTCCATGCGCGGCCACAGACGCAGCTGACACGCCTGTGAGTGGTGAGGTTCGCGGAATACTGCTAAATATGACGTCACAAAGACAAAAATTAAATTCAACAAGTCGAACGAAACGCTCGCTAGCAAAAAACGCGCAGAGTTAACCCCAGGTTCCCATGTCGGTGTGTGGTCAAACAAACCGAGCGAAGCATCAAGAAATCTCGGTAACTTTTGCCAAAAGTTCGTCATTGCCAACCACGTCAACAGCTCTTCACAGACGACGTTGAAATTCACAGAACACAGGCTGCGAGCAGTCTCAAATACAATATCTTCCTCTGGAGATCAATCATCTCGGCCCCAGCAACAGCAACAGAGTGCTTACTGAATCATGATCGGAAGAGCTATCATCGCTGCGCTCTTGTCCTGCGGGCTCTACCAAGTCCCAATTCCTACACTGGAGGGCTTACTTGCGCTGACTTTTGTGTATCTTTCCTATGTCTTTTGGGTCTTCAAGAAGTGGAACAAGGATTTCTCTGGACATCGAACGACTCGTCGAAACAAGTATTCTCCAAGTAATCGCAGCATGCCTCCTGTCAAGACGTTGGACGAAAACAAGAAATTGATCTTGAATAACAGCAAACATCATGCACAATTTGATACTTGCGAATTGTTAAATGATGTAAAGGATATGGCGGTCACGAGGAAGAAGAATGAAGTGATTCGTGAACGTGCGAAGAGAACTATGAGCTTATCGTCGGGAAAGTAGCAGGAAAAATGACTGGTGCTCTGCTTGGATCATTGAATATGGTGGATGCCGCAGAAGAGCTGGATATGGATCATATGTGAGTAGACATGTATGTTGTGTATTGTCCGAAATATACATTTGAATATTTATATACGTTGACTTGACACACACACACACGTGTTTTTACTCACCTTTGACTAATTCAATTCTTCTTGACACTTGATATACGTTCAGCTACGTCCCCTTCACCGATTTTCTCTGGGGATTTACTTTCATCGGCCCATTTTCTTACTTTTTGTGGAGGTATCGTACGATTATTCTTCGCATTCGGCAATTCCTCTGGAAGCATGGCTTGATCAAACCAATGGACTGTGACTATGAAGCAATGTGTGCTACGCTGTGTTTAGAACAGACTCAAGCCGTTCACTACTATGCCCGCACACCAGAAGGGAGCTCGCTTGGTAACATAGCTGGTTTCTTCTTTGCCAACTTTGCGTATGTTGACATGACTGCAACTATCAAGTAGCAGACTTGTTTGCTGTCGACATTGATTTGGACACGAAGAGATTTGTCAAAGCGAAGTTGGATGATATCAATATTAATGCCAAGGAAACCTTGATCCTTTTGTGGTTCAATACGATTGCCGGTACGTTTCATCCCATCTCTCTAACAATCACACTCATCTCAATATACATATCTTATTATACATATCGCATGCTCACTCTCACCGAATTGTCATTTGCAGCGCAACACGTCAAGCTTCATGCCATGGCTAATTGGGGTGTCAATGTGGACGAAGCTTTGGCAGATGTGAATCCATTCTTTAGGCAGAGCAGCGTTGTCACAGTTTTGTACAACTACTTTGGTTACACATCCTTCAATGGCTTCTTCGAGACATGGGCAAAAGAAGGTCTGGTTTCACCAGGGTGGATGAAACCCGAGAGACCACTCGTTCAAGCCTTCAACCACGGAATCAAGGCCAACGTTTGGCAGCACTCACAAATTGTGGAACTCGTCAAGTACTCTGAGTTTGTTAATTTCGTCGTGCAAGTGAGAGCCATCTTTACTGCTGAGTTTCAGAAACATAAGGATTTGTTCCCTGGGACGGATGGAGAAGCCAGTGAGTCGAAATGGGTGTACAATTTGTTTGAAAGACATAGCCGCTCTCTGTCTAACAACTCGTTGCTGTTGCTTTCTTTCTTTCAGTGTTTGTTGGTACTGTTCTTCATTCACTCGATCACAGCCTGATGGATTGGAATCTGAAAGATCCCTTGTGGTTGGATGTGGATGATCCAAGGTTTGGTAAGATGGCTGAGGTTGGGCGTGTGGTCAAAGTCGGCTTTGTGTCTGATGTCCCTGGATTGTACTTCCACAAAAGGTTCAAGGGAAGTGGCCACCCATTCTATGAAGCTGTGTACAAAAAGGCAGCCAAGATTAACAAGAAGTTGGCTGACAACATGGATACTTGCATCATCAAGTAAATATGCGACTCTTGAACACCTGTAAAGCGTTTTTTATTCATATTAGTTGGGAGTGCGATCTGGAAAATAGTGCTGCATGATTTCATGTAGTATACATGTTGGTTGGATTGACAGATATCAATGCGATACCTAGATAGATAACTTTGTCCCTTGGGAGGCCCACCAGACGTACTCTAAGATGTTTGTTACACTGTTATATTAATTAACAATTACTGCTGTTGTAAATTGTTGTGTAAATGCAATGAGAAAGCCAAGATTCGTAGGTAGAGCTATTGAGAGAGTTCGCTCTTCGATTTGAGTTCAATTTATCATACACGAAACAGTAAGGCGTCCATTTGATCAAGAACATAGAAACTGTTTAGGGAACAACTTTCGTCATACACCAGATGCGCTAATCATATTGATCACAATAACAAGCAATGACATTCAACAAGCACAAGAGTAGGTATAAACTCATCCACCGCCACCGGGTTACTTTCTCTCTGTAATCAAAAGATTCAACAACATATCCACATTCTCAAGATCATTCAATACTTCAGAATGCTCCCTCGCATTCGTCACAATCTTACAAACTGGAATATCTGTTGGTGGAACAGTATCTTCCAGTGTAACCCGTCCATCGCCTCTCAGATAACCAATGCCCTCTTTCAAATCCACATAACTGCTACCACCATCATTCCTAGCAGTTGACTTTGATGAGTGACGTACAGTGTAGCTAAACTCGGTATCACTATGATCCCCACGTAAGACAGAAATGGGAGGACAATCACTTGCCTTGAGCCCAGTATTTTTTGGTAGCAGTCCCAATCGGAAATTGTGAGCTTTATCCAATACAGATTGGAACCAAGTTTCCATCTTCTTCGTTACGACATCCACTCCAGATTCGAAATGATATATTCCAATCTTGTATTGTTTCCAAGTGTCGATATTGTGCAAGTCTAAATCAAGTGAATTATTATTGTCGCCGTCACGGAACAAGGCAGTGGTTGGTTTGCCATACAACTCTCGTTCGCCCGGGTATGCCATGAAGTGTAATGCTGCTGGATTCGACAAGTTAATTTTGGGCGAGAACATTGTTGTATTTCGTACGATCGTATTTTTTCTCGCCGACGAGGGAATAATCCTTGGCAACAGATGCATTTGGCGACATGGCGCCTGCACCAAATAGAATGGAGTGGAAGATATCCGGGTTGTGATTGAGCACATGTAATGTGATGAGGCATCCCATCGAATGAGCAACAACTTGGGGTGATTGTCCTGTGATTTCCTTGATGTTGATGAGGAATTGCGTAAAGTTTGCCGCCGTCTCATCTAGGCATAGACGCCAATCATAGGCGAAGACGTGTAGATCACGAGTCTTCTCGAGATGATCCAGCAGCGGTCCGTAAATATCTCCGAGCTTCACCATCCGGCACATGCAGGTTGCACTATGGCATGCTTCGGTTGCGATGAGATTGTCCTTGACTTGATTGCCATTGCTGTCCCATTCCATCGGCAGTTCTATCGACGGGTCTTTTGCCAAGCCCATGACGACACCGAAGGTGTAGTCGAATTCATCCTTGCCCGTGTTTTTATCGGCAAGGACTGATGCTTTCCACCCGTGGATGAAAACGACTGGTGGTAGCGATTTGGCACTCATGTTGAGATTGAGATTGAGACTGAAACTGGACTGAACAGACTTAGACTTATATAGTAGTAGGCCGGGGGTGAATCATCGATGACCATGGCTGGCATGGAGTTTGCACCTGTGAAAAGTTTACCACGCTAAAAGAGAAAGACTTGGGAACTTGAAGACATTTGAATGGTCGCAACGACTCAGTATCTCTAATTTAGACATCAACCATTTAGATGCCCAGCCCAGACGGGAAAGGTAGCGACTTAGGCTCTAGAGAGAGAGAAGATTACACCTCAGCTCCTATTGAGAAAGTATCCACTGCCCGCTGCCTCTAAAATGAAACTGCAAAATCCGAAAGAACCAATGCTAAGATTTGTTTATGCGTCGCTATAAAGTCGTAGGTGACCTGATGAGGAATCGAGACGGCCGCCAGCGCTACTCTCCAGCACCATATCGTA
>JAHBBA010000148.1:0-10854 GCA_018806925.1 Skeletonema costatum | reverse complement strand
TAGTACTGGTTCTTTCGGATTTTGCAGTTTCATTTGAGAGGCAGCGGGCAGTGGATACTTTCTTATTTGGAGCTGAGGTGTAATCTTCTCTCTCTCCTTAAGTCGTACCTTTCCCGTCTTGGCTGCTCTAAATGGTTGATGTCTAAATTAGAGATACTGAGTCGTTGCGACCATTGAAATGTCTTCAAGTTCCCAAGCCAAGTTAGAACCCGGCCTGTGCGGGCAGTCCCTGTGCGGGGCATTTGCGGGCAAACCAACAAATGGGACTCCACTCAATTAGAGACAAGATAATGTGCTGCCTTCACCGCACGCCCGGCACCCAACGAGGCGTCTCGGCCTATGTGCGTATATGCCACGTCGATCTACCACAAACAGTTTTTAGTTCCTCTGTAGCATTCTGGTACAAAATCTGCGTAGGAAATCTCAGCCAAAAAGAACCGTTTTTGATGATGCCCACCATGGTGAAAAGGGCACTATTGCCTCTCTTTTAAGTCTATTTCTTACTATTTTGGAGAGATCTTGCAGCTGTATTAATGTTCACGACCGCATAATTAATGTATTCGAGTTTTAATTTAGCTTCTAAGTCTATTACAGTGCCATTAGATCAATAAATATCATTCAACATCACTCAAAACAAATTACATAGTATAAAATCGAATTCAATCCACTGAGATCCGTTACTTCTGTGATATGAGGCAGCCAGCTGATTGTTACGTTCATCATGACATGTTCGAAGGATTGAGAGTTGTTTCAAGGCTTCGTCTGCAGCGCAACTGGACGAAATGTCAACGGCCGTAAATATAATTTTTGAAAGTAAGAACGCCCGTTTCACCGCAGACAACAGCGCATTAACGGCAGCATTAAGGTCCTTGTGCCTCCTTTCGGATATACGGTGAATCCTACCATTTCGTATCGTCAAACCATGTTCGAAATGCCCTATGAGGGGAGGAGAGATGAAATGAGATCATTACATTAGATGTGCAAGTAATAAATTGTCATATATTTGCAATAACTCACCTATTTTCGGCCAGTCTTTCACGTGCACGTGCATCAGGGATAGAGGAAGGCCGTCGAAATTACAATCGCAAGCATAATTGTTGTGTTATCGGAGTATGAGGGCGGGTAATAGGAGTGCGGAAGACTCATCATTGTCATCGCCATTTTGAAAAAATGACAGTTGATGATTGATAGATGCGAAAACGGCTGTTAGTTGGCGAGAATTGGCGTTGAGGTAGATTGAGTCACGGTAGGGACCCTGCGTCAAAGAAGGCTGTCTCTGATTGAGTGGAGTCCCATTTGTTGGTTTGCCCGCAAATGCCCCGCACAGGGGACTGCCCGCACAGGCCGGGTTCTAAGCCAAGTCTTTCTCTTTTAGCGTGGTAAAACTTTTCACAGCAGGTGCAACTGCCATGCCAGCCATGGTCATCGATGATTCACCCCCGGCCTACTACTATATAAGTCTAAGTCTGTTCAGTCCAGTTTCAGTTTCAGTCTCAATCTCAACATGAGTGCCAAATCGCTACCACCAGTCGTTTTCATCCACGGGTGGAAAGCATCAGTCCTTGCCGATAAAAACACGGGCAAGGATGAATTCGACTACACCTTCGGTGTCGTCATGGGCTTGGCAAAAGACCCGTCGATAGAAGCTGCCGATGGAATGGGACAGCAATGGCAAT
Source organism: Skeletonema costatum (assembly GCA_018806925.1). NCBI lineage: Eukaryota > Bacillariophyta > Thalassiosirophyceae > Thalassiosirales > Thalassiosiraceae > Skeletonema > Skeletonema costatum. The sequence continues at coordinate 9,178 of JAHBBA010000148.1, read as the reverse complement.
CAAGTCAAGGACAATCTCATCGCAACCGAAGCATGCCATAGTGCAACCTGCATGTGCCGGATGGTGAAGCTCGGAGATATTTACGGACCGCTGCTGGATCATCTCGAGAAGACTCGTGATCTACACGTCTTCGCCTACGATTGGCGTCTATGCCTAGATGAGACGGCGGCAAACTTTACGCAATTCCTCATCAACATCAAGGAAATCACAGGACAATCACCCCAAGTTGTTGCTCATTCGATGGGATGCCTCATCACATTACATGTGCTCAATCACAACCCGGATATCTTCCACTCCATTATATTTGGTGCAGGCGCCATGTCGCCAAATGCATCTGTTGCCAAGGATTATTCCCTCGTCGGCGAGAAAAATACGATCGTACGAAATACAACAATGTTCTCGCCCAAAATTAACTTGTCGAATCCAGCAGCATTACACTTCATGGCATACCCGGGCGAACGAGAGTTGTATGGCAAACCAACCACTGCCTTGTTCCGTGACGGCGACAATAATAATTCACTTGATTTAGACTTGCACAATATCGACACTTGGAAACAATACAAGATTGGAATATATCATTTCGAATCTGGAGTGGATGTCGTAACGAAGAAGATGGAAACTTGGTTCCAATCTGTATTGGATAAAGCTCACAATTTCCGATTGGGACTGCTACCAAAAAAATACTGGGCTCAAGGCAAGTGATTGTCCTCCCATTTCTGTCTTACGTGGGGATCATAGTGATACCGAGTTTAGCTACACTGTACGTCACTCATCAAAGTCAACTGCTAGGAATGATGGTGGTAGCAGTTATGTGGATTTGAAAGAGGGCATTGGTTATCTGAGAGGCGATAGACGGGTTACACTGGAAGATACTGTTCCACCAACAGATATTCCAGTTTGTAAGATTGTGACGAATGCGAGGGAGCATTCTGAAGTATTGAATGATCTTGAGAATGTGGATATGTTGTTGAATCTTTTGATTACAGAGAGAAAGTAACCCGGTGGCGGTGGATGAGTTTATACCTACTCTTGTGCTTGTTGAATGTCATTGCTTGTTATTGTGATCAATATGATTAGCGCATCTGGTGTATGACGAAAGTTGTTCCCTAAACAGTTTCTATGTTCTTGATCAAATGGACGCCTTACTGTTTCGTGTATGATAAATTGAACTCAAATCGAAGAGCGAACTCTCTCAATAGCTCTACCTCTACTACGAATCTTGGCTTTCTCATTGCATTTACACAACAATTTACAACAGCAGTAATTGTTAATTAATATAACAATGTAACAAACATCTTAGAATACGTCTGGTGGGCCTCCCAAGGGACAAAGTTATCTATCTAGGTATCGCATTGATATCTGTCAATCCAACCAACATGTATACTACATGAAATCATGCAGCACTATTTTCCAGATCGCACTCCCAACTAATATGAATAAAAAACGCTTTACAGGTGTTCAAGAGTCGCATATTTACTTGATGATGCAAGTATCCATGTTGTCAGCCAACTTCTTGTTAATCTTGGCTGCCTTTTTGTACACAGCTTCATAGAATGGGTGGCCACTTCCCTTGAACCTTTTGTGGAAGTACAATCCAGGGATATCAGACACAAAGCCGACTTTGACCACACGCCCAACCTCAGCCATCTTACCAAACCTTGGATCATCCACATCCAACCACAAGGGATCTTTCAGATTCCAATCCATCAGGCTGTGATCGAGTGAATGAAGAACAGTACCAACAAACACTGAAAGAAAGAAAGCAACAGCAACGAGTTGTTAGACAGAGAGCGGCTATGTGTTTCAAACAAATTGTACACCCATTTCGACTCACTGGCTTCTCCATCCGTCCCAGGGAACAAATCCTTATGTTTCTGAAACTCAGCAGTAAAGATGGCTCTCACTTGCACGACGAAAATTAACAAACTCAGAGTACTTGACGAGTTCCACAATTTGTGAGTGCTGCCAAACGTTTGGCCTTGATTCCGTGGTTGAAGGCTTGAACGAGTGGTCTCTCGGGTTTCATCCACCCTGGTGAAACCAGACCTTCTTTTGCCCATGTCTCGAAGAAGCCATTGAAGGATGTGTAACCAAAGTAGTTGTACAAAACTGTGACAACGCTGCTCTGCCTAAAGAATGGATTCACATCTGCCAAAGCTTCGTCCACATTGACACCCCAATTAGCCATGGCATGAAGCTTGACGTGTTGCGCTGCAAATGACAATTCGGTGAGAGTGAGCATGCGATATGTATAATAAGATATGTATATTGAGATGAGTGTGATTGTTAGAGAGATGGGATGAACGTACCGGCAATCGTATTGAACCACAAAAGGATCAAGGTTTCCTTGGCATTAATATTGATATCATCCAACTTCGCTTTGACAAATCTCTTCGTGTCCAAATCAATGTCGACAGCAAACAAGTCTGCTACTTGATAGTTGCAGTCATTGTCAACATACGCAAAGTTGGCAAAGAAGAAACCAGCTATGTTACCAAGCGAGCTCCCTTCTGGTGTGCGGGCATAGTAGTGAACGGCTTGAGTCTGTTCTAAACACAGCGTAGCACACATTGCTTCATAGTCACAGTCCATTGGTTTGATCAAGCCATGCTTCCAGAGGAATTGCCGAATGCGAAGAATAATCGTACGATACCTCCACAAAAAGTAAGAAAATGGGCCGATGAAAGTAAATCCCCAGAGAAAATCGGTGAAGGGGACGTAGCTGAACGTATATCAAGTGTCAAGAAGAATTGAATTAGTCAAAGGTGAGTAAAAACACGTGTGTGTGTGTGTCAAGTCAACGTATATAAATATTCAAATGTATATTGTCGGACAATACACAACATACATGTCTACTCACATATGATCCATATCCAGCTCTTCTGCGGCATCCACCATATTCAATGATCCAAGCAGAGCACCAGTCATTTTTCCTGCTACTTTCCCGACGGATAAGCTCATAGTTCTCTTCGCACGTTCACGAATCACTTCATTCTTCTTCCTCGTGACCGCCATATCCTTTACATCATTTAACAATTCGCAAGTATCAAATTGTGCATGATGTTTGCTGTTATTCAAGATCAATTTCTTGTTTTCGTCCAACGTCTTGACAGGAGGCATGCTGCGATTACTTGGAGAATACTTGTTTCGACGAGTCGTTCGATGTCCAGAGAAATCCTTGTTCCACTTCTTGAAGACCCAAAAGACATAGGAAAGATACACAAAAGTCAGTGCAAGCAAGCCCACTAGTGTAGGAATTGGGACTTGGTAGAGCCCGCAGGACAAGAGCGCAGCGATGATAGCTCTTCCGATCATGATTCAGTAAGCACTCTGTTGCTGTTGCTGGGGCCGAGATTTATTTATGCTGCTCTGCCTGTTGTTCTGTGTCGTCTGTGAAGAGCTGCTGAGGTGGGTGGCAATGCGAACTTTTGGGGCTGCTGGTTCATAGCGGTGAAACTTATTAAAAACCTGAGTACTAATTCCCATGTAGATAAGAGTCCTTCTGTTGAGGACTCCCTAATATTTAAACAAGTCCGAACTTGTTTAAACTCAATAAATACCCAGTACCGGGTTGTTAAGGTTGCAATATGGGTAGTATTTGGAGCATTTGGATCCACTCGCCGATCTTAAAGAGCTCACGATCTCCACTGCACCGCACCATGGCCACACAAGAAGATACATATTCCGCACTAGAGCTCTACAGAGACGACAATGGCAAAGACCAGAGGAGCCAAAGATACAAAGAAGAGGAAGGAACGTCGGGGAATGACCGAAGACGAGAAGTTGGAGCAGCAACGAAAGGCAAAGGCTACGAAAGATCGTAACAAACAGAAGGAGAAGGAACGGGCCGCAAGAACGAGGCCAGCAGCAAATTTCTTCAATCCCCATGGCTCTCAACAAACGCCTACTGCAACAACTTGGGAGGTTGCCAGCAACAACAATACCAACAACAACAGCGTCAATAGTGATGACGTTTTGATTGAGTCTATAGCTATAGGTGGCGGGGCGGCAAACGAGGAAGAACATGACGGCGAAGAACAAAACAATGATGACGAAGACGAGCAAAATCAAAGTGACGACGAAGTAGTCATAATCGATAGTGCTTCGCCGAGATTTGTCACACCAAAAGATGTGGGTGCAACTCTAGACGTAGAAGATGATGAGGATGAGTGTGGTGGTGGTGGTGGTGATGATGATGATGATGATGATGACGGCGATAACAATAATAATGACACCACTAAACAAGCAGGCAAAGAGGGAGTTATGCGGCAAGTTTTGCGGGCCGTTCAGGAGCGCATTGAGTACGAAGAGAGCGATGCCTTTCCAGCGTTGGGGACGAAGTGGATGTTAGATTATCTTAAGAGTCACAGCTGGTGCATATCTCGTTGTGATGTCCCGATGATTGCAAAGAAGTTGAAGCTGAACCACAATGTTCAGTTGTTCAAGTATTATTATACAAAATTGGTTGTGTGGATGCCTCATCTTCAATTTGGTCATATGCCATGCTGCATTAACTGTAAAGACAACAACAAAGTTGGTGTTCATGGGTATCCATCTCACCCGGGACGTATAGAAGCGACGGGACGGCTTTCGAAAGATCGGTCATTACGACACTTGGGAAGTGGACGAGTTGCAATTGCTTGTTTATAGAAACCGTGGCTTCCTTCTTTTCCCTCATTGGTCAAATTCTAGTGAGTATGTGTCGACACCAGAGAGCTTTGATGTAGTGGCTTTGCAAAGTGAGGATGTCCAGAAAGCACTTGAAGCACGCTGTGAAATAATTGCACCTCTACCAAAGCCCACAAGGGAGCTACAATATCAGTGCAAAGCCATGGGGAGTCCGCTCCCATTTCTACTATTCACGACCGCCGAGGAACGAATGCAATTTTCGGCTTATCTGCATAATCTTTCATGTCCTGTCGCAAAAGTTGATGATAAAAAGGCTGCGATTGATTGGTGTGCTTTTGTTGATGGTCAGAAGATAATGCCAAAACTCCCATGCCACATCCGTACGTATATTCGCAAATGGGAGAGGAACCAACGATCCAAAGACTTATTCGAGCGATCCAAAAGCGGGAGAGAGAAATTGGCAGAACTTAATTCGATTGAGCTGCCATCGGCTGCAGCTTGCAATCAACCGATCCCTCTCCCCCCTGCGATGCCACAGCCAAAACCGGCAGCGATGCACAATCAGCCGTACACGATAGTTGCAAATAGCTTAATCGGCCAAATTCCTGTCTCTCAAGTCAGCAACAGAAAAAGGGGGCGTGGTAAAGATAAAGAAGGGACGATACGTCAGCCGAAGCCGAGACGGTGCCTCACTTGTGTAGCGCAGGAAGGCCCTCATTTTGAAACGTGTATCGGGCGCTGGCCGCGCAGCACATGCCAGTATTACTCCGCATAATAAAGTATGTATATTTTGTCTTCTTTTCGTCATTATTATCGTCTTCGTATTTACTATATTGTCTCGGATGGATAAGAGCATGTACGAGGTGAAAAATATCTTCATGGTTTTTGGAAATTCTGATCCAGATCTTTTCTCTCCTTTTTCTCTTTCTTTTTCTCTCTTTTTTCCTCTCTCCCTCCTCCTCTTTTCACATAAATATGACGTTCACCTGTATCGCCCAAAAGCCACTTTTGGCAAAAGTTTACCGAGATTTCTTGATGCTTCGCGGCAGTGTGTAGTTTGTTGACCACACACCGATCGTTCGACTTGTTGAATTGAAATTTGTCTTTTGTGATGTCACACTAAGCAATATTCCGCGACCCCCAAATGGCATAGTCAAGACGAAATGGCATGGTAAGTAGGTGCGGTGGTCTTTTCGTAGTCACTACGCCTTGTTATTCAGTAAGTAGTACACTGCTGTTGCTGGGGCCGGGATTGATTACGGGAAGATGAAATTTAGGCCGCTCTGATTCGAACTGACCCTGGGAAAAATAAATTGCTAAACAATAATTGCAATATTATTGCCCCAATAATATATTGTTATTTATTGCAGATTATTGATAAGTATTGGAGCGACCTCGAGGTATTGCAATAGTTATTTTGACTGTTCCCAATATTGCAATATATTGACAATATATTGATAGTATTGAGATACCCGTTTGCTTAGTAGTTTGCTGTTAAATCAACCAAAAAGAACGATTCAGACTGGTTAAGAGAGAGCATTGACTGTCCATGAGAAGAGCTCGTGTGAATGGTTGTTAATGGAGAACAACCCCGTCTATAAAGACAATGCTGAAGAAGATGATGCCTCGGTTGAAGAAGTTACCCCTACTGCTGAGATTGAGATTGAGGTGGAGGCATTTAGCTTTGGTGACCTCTTGGCGTCTTCTGCTGAAAGTGCTGTGAAGGAGGAAGAGAAGACCGAAGTGTCATTTGCTCTCATCTGTGTCTAAGTATTGTTGTTGTTGAAGTCGTCTTTGGTCTTTGGTCCAAGTTTGATGGCTTGTGTCTTGTGTCTCATGCCACAACACAAGAAAGTGTCTCCCTAAATGTCACTTACAGTGTCAGTGGCGTGACATCAACTGTGTCAGGTCAGAGTGTTACTGTCAATATTGCAATTATTGCAGTATTGTACAGACACCTGGTATTGCAGTCAATATTGACCCCAGAGCATAATATTGCAGTAAACATTGGAGGTAAATATATTCCAATAATATTGCAATTTATTTTTCCCAGGGTCAGGATTCGAACTGTGAATGTCGAGGAGTGTCCAAAGAACTCCGATGTCAAAAAGTACTGCCACCTACGCGAACGCTAAAAGTTTTACACGCTTAATTAGTGTGCACCTGTTACATATTTTGTTCGCGGTGCCTACTTATTGCAGCCAGAAGCTGCCCCTTGTGTAGGACGAAAGTCATGATTTTAGCTAGCCGACGCTGTATCGACGGGGCGGGACTCACAAATCACTGGTGAGCGGGAATGTATGTAGATAGAGGTTTCAATAGCAGTATTTATAATAGTTCTACTTATTCTTACATAGGAGCTCGCATCACATTTTGCTTTCAATGCACCTGTCGCGTCAAGCAACACAAAACATAACATCACCATGTCTTCCAACAACAATGGCCCCACAGGCCCCTCGGGAGACATCCCCAAACGACGTCGCATCATAGCCACCGAAGAAGATGACGTCGAAGACGAACGAAGTGTCTTCAGCAACGCAAACAATGACACCCAAGCGGAAGAAGGTGGAGATGAACCACCACCACCAATGACAATAATGAAGAGAAAACGACACACAACAGCAACAACGCAGAAGGCAACGGGAACGTTTGGAAGCACGAGCCGCAGAAAGGAGACGTAGAAGGTTGTTAGCTGAGGCGGAGGATTTGCGTCAGAGTGCGAGAGAGAGTTATCCTGGTGATGAATTTTATCAGGGTGAGTTTTTTGTGTACATGTCATGTGTCATGTAATATATGTTGATAGAATCTATGAATGCAAAGAGTTGTACAGAAAATTTGTTCATATGCATCATTTACAATATTCAATAGTATGCGTCATTTATTTGCGTTGTCTAACCGTATTTTATTCATAACATACACCATTGTGTCTCTTTTAGGCCCCGATATGAACGAGGTACCAGATCCAGAAATCCTTCAAGATCCAGCCATGGACGAAGAAGACGCTGATAACCTCCCCTCGGACAATGACGATGCCAATAATGATGATGATTACGACGATGGTGATGACGACTATGATCCCACTTACAATAATGATCTGGATGCCGATGCCGATGGTACAGCTGCCCAAGTACTATTTGGAAATCGTGACAGTCGTCGCCGTGGCCGTAACGGTGGTGGTGGTGGACGCAGAGGACGCCGCACTGCCAATGAGGAGGAAGAAGAAGATGGAGAAGACCTTATGGAAAATGCCATGAAGGATTATCAACCAATTGCTGCACTTGATACCTATGGTACAGAAGATATTGACAATCGAGATTATGACAATATGGATGCTGATGAACGCTATGCGGCTGAGGCAGTATTGCAAGCAAGGGATAAGGAACGTAATTTGAGTGCCATGATGGGTGGTCGTGCACGTGGATTTTATGGTGCGTTGGACGCTATGGAGGAAGATTTGGAAGAGGAGGAGGAGAGGATGAGACGTCGTGCCATGTTTGGACGGGCGGGTGGTGCAGGTGGGGGTGATGGTGGTGATGGAGGTGGTGACGATGATGGTAATGGTATGGATGATGATGACATAGACAATGATAATTTTGAAGATGAGGAGGGTGTCAACTTGGAAGCATTTGATGTTCCATTGCGTGAATGGATTGCACAGGATCGTACCAGACGTGAGATACAACGTAAATTCCGAATGTTCTTGTCCACATTTCGTGAGGGAGAAGAATTTGACGAGGATATTCTGGATGATCCAACGTTGGATGAGGCAGAACGAAAACGTCGCAGAAGGCTCTTGGCCCAGACCCCACCGACGTATGAGGATAGGATTCGTCAAATGTGTTCTGTGAACAAGAGTGCATTGGAGTTGTCGTACCTGCATTTGATGCAGAAGGAGCCTACATTGGCATTATGGATTAATGAGGCACCCAGAGATATGTTGGACGTGTTAAATGAGGCTGCGACGAGGCATCCGTTGAGGTTGTTTCCATCGTATCATACCATTCGTGATGAGATCCATGTGAGGATTGCGGATGTTCCAATTGTTGATTCTCTGAGGGATTTGAGAAGAGCTCATTTGGATGGATTGGTGAAAGTGTCGGGAGTTCTCACTCGACGTTCAGGCGTCTTTCCACAATTGAAGTTGGCTTTTTATGATTGTATCAAATGCAAATCTGTTATGGGACCATTCCGAGTGGAGGACACCACGTCTCACTCATCAGGACCAGATGGGAATCGGGATGTTTCCGACTTGCACTCTCCTACAATTTGCCATGAGTGCGATTCCGAGGGACCCTTCAAATTGAACGCGGCTAGATCACGTTATCGCAATTATCAGAGGGTAAACTTGCAAGAACGTCCTGGTTCAGTCCCTCCTGGACGTGTCCCAAGAACCAAGGAAGTGGTATTTTTGGATGATTTGGTGGATATCGCCCGTCCTGGTGAAGAGGTGGAAGTTTACTGGCATCTTTTTGCCACTCTTATGATTACTACTTGACCCAGCGCAGTGGATTCCCCGTCTTTCAAACTTATGTGTCGGCAAATCACATTC
>JAHBBA010000146.1:0-54246 GCA_018806925.1 Skeletonema costatum | reverse complement strand
CCTTCGCATGCTGCGATGACAGTTAAGACTGACTTGCTCTTCATGATTGAGTGTTTAGATACATGTCAACAGTCAACGATTAGGTGTTTACATTTACAGCGGGCATCATCCAATAGCCAAGTCTTTTGAGTCCTGAGAAAAGAAGTGAACGGGAAGAAGATGTATATCCGGCTGGGTACATTTCTATTTGACTGGGGTACAATGTTTGACAACAAGTTGTGAAAGTCAAGCCAATGATCTATAGTCTATTAGTTCTCGACTCCTTATGCTCACTGTGGCGATAAAGCTGTTTATCTCCCGTCCAAAGGTGCAATACAAACTTTTCTGATCACGTGACTAGGTTGCCAACTTTTGTGGCATTATCATTCTTGTGCACATAGTATTACAAAGCATTCAATATCGCATCGACCTTTGAACGTGACCTCCCCGTTTTCACTACTCGTCACTCCTTCTTGGCAGCATCTCGGATAGACCATCCGAAGCCAAGTCTCTCTAACTCATCTATTCTTTCATCAGTCAAATGGGTATGATGTCCATCCATCTTAAATCTCATCTCGGTCCTTTGAGTGTCTACCCAAACTCCTAAATCACCATCATTCTTACTCAAATTCAAATGACCATTCTCTTGCTTGTATGCCTTGCAGCTGTTCCAGACGGCTCTGCCATACATATTCGTGACTAGTTTGCCAATCAAAGTTGATTGCATCTAATCTCTCCTCACGTTCATCCGTGAGTGCACACGTTGTTGTTGAATTGGCATGTTTCATCTTCCACAACGTTCGTTGTTTTCCACACCATGCTTGCAGTGATTTGTATTCCGGTGTAGATGGTATGCATGAATGACCATTTGTTTCAATGAATTCTTTCACTTCGATAAATCGTTGTTCCCATTGATGTTTTCTGACGTTCCAAATGAAGTCAATCTCATTTAATTTGTCAATCTGAGACGTGCTCAATTTGCCCTTATCGTGGCACTGTCGTTGGTATTGGACCCAACCCCCTAAACTACCACTCTTTAAAGGAACATTACTGTGCCCACGCTCATCGTAATACATCTTGAGTTCGGTATATCGTTCCTCCCAAGATCGTTTTTGCCACTTTTTAACTTTTTGCACTTTGTTATTATGATTTCGTGCATCGAACACAAACTTTACTTGGTTCAGTGCCTTGATTCTAGATTCGGCAAGTGCGCCCTGTTTGTAATAAGAACGCTGTCGCTGAACCCATCGTCCTAACGTTGCATCGGCCACTGGTATCAGTGTGTGATGATGTTTGGTGTAGTAAGCGAGGAGGAGATTGTATTTTTGTAGCCATGCCCGGTCTGATTTTGTTATTGCTTCAAAGTCCACCAATGAGCTTTCTAATCCATGTACTTGCTCCTCGTTTTGATTGAGGTTATCTATGTACATCGTATTGGATCTCTGTGATATCTCTGTTGCAGACATTGGTACGGTGTTTGAGTACATTTTTAGAGCGCTCAACTTCTTAGTTCGGCTGATGATGGGATATGCTGGTGCCGATCTAATAATGATAGCACAGAGTAGCACCACCGCCAGAAGGGACGCCATCGGAACGCACCGCAGAGGACGACCACCCATCATGTCATTGATAGAAGAAGCATTTAGCTGCTTGGTGGAGGGTGCGTGAGGAGGTGAGTTGGAGGTGAAAGATGACGCATTCACAAAGCGCGCCAAAAAGCATGTCGTACGGAGACCGAGACAAGAGGGGAGCTTCTTTCTTGCTTCTTGCTTGAGTTGCGGTGATTCGAGGTGAGATAGTAGCAGCAGTGAGAACAGGCCGCCGGGATCTGGAATGTCCAAGCTTCGTTTGAGCTTTGTCCATCGTAAGTGTAGAGTTGTAGGGAAATCAAAATTTAAATCGAGTCGAGCGAAGCAGAGCTTAACCCAGAATTCCACAGAAATTCCTGTCTGTCTGTCGTCTGTCTGTCTGTCCGTCCAGAAAATCAAACCTCTTTTTTTGGCGCGGTTTAGACCTCAAACTAACAAAATGGCATAAAGCCCATCACCACCCGCCACCATGTCGATGCATCGTTGCCTTCCTTCAAAAGGAAGCTGGAGAACACTGTCTAATACCAGCATGGAAATGGACGAAGAATCGCTTGCTGATGTTCGAAGGGATAATACAATCAAAACAAGATGTGTTAGATTTGGTGTCGATTATATTGAATGACGCCGTCATGGTGAGACATCTGCTGAACAACAACAACGACACAATACACTCCAAAAGGCCATTGAACGAGAGAGAAAGAGACGTGCACGTGCACAGCAATCGCCAGAGGAACTTAGATCGACACAGGATGCCAACACTGCTGCACGAAAGCGAACAAGAGCACAGCAATCGCTAGAGGTACGTAGATCGACACAGGATGCAGACACTGCTTCACGAAAGCGAACAAGAGCACAGCAATCGCAAGAGGAACGAGACGATGGAAGGCGTCAGGATAGAGAAGCACGCAGGCGGAAAAGATCAGTAGATGATACTCGTGATGGTGTCTTCAATGATAATTGCTTTCATACACTGAATCCACCGGATGAGAACTTTAAGAAATCGCTTGTCATGAAAGCGATAAAGCAAGCAACACGTACCAAGAGGCCAAACTACAGTATGTGTTGTGTGTGATAGAGTAATCATTGGTGAAGAGAAGTTGTGCAATATATCAACAGAAAGACTTGAGGAAAATCGACATCGCACAAAAGAAATTCCTGTCTGTCTGTCTGTCCGTCCGTCCGTCCGGAAAAAGAAACTCTTCTTTTTGGCGCGGTCAGCCTCAAACTAAATTAAGCCCGCCACCATGGACAAGACCGCCACCATGCCATGGCGATGCCCATCGTCTTCCTTCAAAGGGAAGCAAGAGAAGAAACCTGTCTGATACCAGCATGGAAATGGAGGAAGAATCTGTTTGCTGATGTTCGATGACAAAATGCACTCAAAACAAGATGTGTTTAATTTTGGTGTCGATTTCATTGAATGACTCCAAGATCCAAGACGAACAACAACAACAACGACACATTACGATCCTTAAAGGCGATTGATCGGGGGAGAAGAAACGTGCACCCACACAACAGTCGCCAGAGAAATGTAGGTCACACATGATGCTGACACTGTTGCACGAAAGCAAAAGAGCACAGCAGACGCCAGAAGAACGCGTGAGTTGATAACTAATGCCAACACTACTGCACGAAAGCAACAAAGAGCACAGCAGTGCAAGAGGAGCGTAGATTGATACTGGATGTCGACACTGTTGCACGAAAGGAAAACGAGCACAGCAGTAGGAACGAGAGGATGGAAAGCGTCAGGATAGAGAAGCACGCAGGCGGAAAAGATCAATAGATGATACTCGCGACGATGTGTACTTTTGTGCACTGAATTCTTAAGAAATCGCTTATCATCAAGCGATAAAGCAAGCAATACGTACTAAGAGGCCAAATGGAACACACCAGGCTACAGTATGTGTTGTATGCGTAGAGTAACCCTCGGCAATACCAAAGTCGTTCCAACAACGGATCGTTTGGACTCACAAGAAGTTATTCAATGATTCATAGCATATAATTCATACCAATCACAATAGAATGGTTATTGCTACTGCTGTTGCTACTTTTGTCGCTACTATTACCACATATGTGTAATATATCCGGTGTTTCGAGAGGCATGTAGGTATGCTACGTATGCTGTCACAAACTACGAAGCTTGAGCTGCTGCGTACCAATTATCGTTTATTGTGCTCCCTTTCAATTATCGCAGAAGACAATGTATACTCATCCCATCAACAGCATTGCCGCTACCACTGGCGTGATAGAAATTCCTCCGGCTCGGAGGGGCTGGAAGTCGCTGCAGTTCAACCTGCGAGGATTCCCTCAGCTTTATGCCGCAAGGGGGTGCTGTGTGGCACCACTACCGGATTTCTCCATTAATGGGCTTCACTGGTCCCTGGTGATTTACCCGGGAGGTAGCCCTTGTGCAGAGGATGATTATTTGTCAGCTTTCCTCTCTCTTCATTCAGGAAGGAGCACGACGGTGACATGGGAAATTAGCGTAATTGACACGTTCGGTAGGAAAAAGAACTCCCAGGGAGAAGCAACTAGCAGTTTTTGCTGTAGCAGCTGTAGCAAATTCGGACGGTTGGGATAATTTGATCAGGCGCTCGTTTGTCTTGGATCCATCTAATAAAATGCTGGATGGATATGGCACTTTGTCGTTTATCATTTCTATAAAGGACGCACAGAATCATTTCGTTCCCACGAATCCCCTAAGTAATGCGATAAGAGGATTGTTTCTTGACGAGGCCTCCTCGGATGTATGCATTGAAGTCACTATGTCAGAAACGAAAGAAGACGGAAAGAAAAAGGTGAAAGTATTAGGCTCGTACCCTGCTCATAGATTCATTCTGAAAACATGTGCTCCTATGCTAGCTGCTCTCTGTGTCTGTGAATCCAACTCAGGGGAAGGCACGACAACTGTTTCACTCACTGGTATCAGACCGAGTGTTTTCTTTCTTTTGCTTCTCTATGTATACGGGGGGAGAATTCCAAAGTTGGAACTGAAGTCAAAAGCAAAAGAGATAATCGATGCTGCTGACAAGTACTCAATTGTGAATCTCAAGTTGGAGGCGGAAGCAGTATATGTAGAATCGACCAGGATCACTGTTGATAATGCCATCGACAACTTGCTTTATGCTGACTCAAAGAACCTTGCCCTCCTCAAAGAGACTGTGATTGATTTCCTTGCTGATAATGGAGAAGAAGTTATTGGGAAGATAGAGTTCAAAGATAGCGATATGCCAGGGAACATCGTAAAAGATGTACTTGTCGCCGTTGCAAGGAACAAGAAAGAATTTAGGAACGAAGTGATCAGTGGCTTGAATGTCATGCGTGTCAGTGAGCTCCGGAGAAAGTTGGATGAGAAAGGGTTGAATGTTGACGGTTCTCGTGAAACTATGATTGAAGCTCTCAAAAGCAGCACTGTAGACAGCTAGAGATGGACATCTTGTTTCAATCTCATGTCTATTACGCAGGACATTCTCTCTCTAGGAATATTTTGGAAATAACTTAGAGAGTCTTGTTGCACATTTGGCACTATTACATATCATTCAACCTTACACTTACACTTGAAACATCGTTAGAAGATAGTTCACTTTGCTACCCAAGAAGTTCTATCTAATTGAGCCATTCATACACAATCCATTGTCATAGAAAGTAGAAGGTCTCGTTGCCATGCCATTTAGATTTCTCACACCTGCTTCGTCCATAACATACCTCTTCTCCGCCAGCCGGCGCACGAGCGGAGCGGAGCCTCGAGCACGACACACGACACAAGACGCGAAGCAAACTATTTTCAAAGAAGCACTCGCGTACATATCACATCACAGAGCACATCGCACATCTTCCTATTTAAATATTCACAAAAGCCAGAGCCAGCTATCCTATTGTACTCAATACCGCCTATAATGTCTGGAGAACAAATTAATGAAGCAGAATTTTCAATAGATGTTGCCAAGCCTCGTGAAGGAGGATGGAAGTCTTTCCAATTGAAATTGAAGGAATTCGAAAATTATGCTGATATTTCATCCATGAGCAATGATTGGCTTGTATCGCCTCGATTTTGCTGCAGGGGAGATGAGTGGTCATTGAAAATTTATCCAGGGGGATCGTATGACGCTCCTGAGGGATATTTGTCAATTTTCCTTCAACATCATCCGGATGCAGGGCATGCAGGGCAAAAGTCAGCCGTAAAGTTCGAGATCAAGATTCTTGATAAATTTGGAGCCACGAAGAAAGTAATGGGATTAACCATACCAAAAAAGAGATTTGATTCCCAACGCAGCATCGTAATCGGATTCAAAGACTTTATGTCAATCTCTGACATCTTTGATACATCCCAAAATATCCTTGATGGAAGGTGGGGCACATCATTGATAATCGCTGTATCCATAAAAGAGCCGCCAACTGCTGCATTTGTCCCCAAAAATCCATTTCAGGACATGATGCAAAACAAATTCCTTGATGAAGAATCATCTGATGTATGCTTTGAAGTTAGTACCGTGGAGGCTAACGAAGATAATACAAGCAGAGCAAGGACATTAATTCCATTTCGTGCCCACAGCTTCATTCTGGAAATCTGTGCGCCCATGCTTGCTGAACTATTTGGGGATGGGGAACCTCCAGTAGTCAATGTGAATGATATCAAGCCGGATGTATTCCACCAACTGTTGTGGTATGTGTACGGGGGGACAGTACCCGAGACACCACTGAAGGAATACGCCAAGGACATCATCGATGCTGCTGACAAGTATTCCATTGTGAATTTGAAGTTGGAGGCCGAAGCAGCGTATATGAAGTCCACAACAATCACCGCTGATAATGCGATGGACAATCTACTCTACGCAGATGCAAAGAATCTCGCCGTATTGAAGGAGGCCGTCATGGATTTCATTGCTGATAATGGTGGAGAAGTGATTGGTAACGTTTCGCTTGACCAGTTTCCTGGGCATTTGGTAAGAGATCTCTTGGTTGCAACAACACGCAGAAACGAGGGTGACAGTGGAAGGGACGATGACTTCACCACGATGCGTGTGAGTGAACTCAGGAGGAAACTTCATGAGAAAGGGGTGGGGATGAATGTAGATGGTTCCCGTGAAGCGATGATTGAAGCCCTCCGAAGTGGTGCTGCAGCGAGCTGAGAGAGACTCATGGTCTACTACAATTGACATTTCCCTAGTTTTAGTTGATGAATATTTCTGTTGTGAGCAATGTACAACTACATAATAAGAT
Source organism: Skeletonema costatum (assembly GCA_018806925.1). Lineage (NCBI taxonomy): Eukaryota > Bacillariophyta > Thalassiosirophyceae > Thalassiosirales > Thalassiosiraceae > Skeletonema > Skeletonema costatum. The sequence goes on along the minus strand of JAHBBA010000146.1, from coordinate 47,458 downwards.
ACTCTTTGTCTCTCGTGATCCGTCTACATTCAACCCTTTTCATCTAGAGCTTATTCCTCAGCTCACTTGCACAGCGGGGGATACTGAACTGTGACTATGATATCCTTGGCTGCATGCCGCATCTTCAATTTTGAATTGTTTCAAAATATCGTTCTTGATGTAACGAAGCATTGATGGATGGTGATGACATCAGTCTGAACGGCTATCCCTGCTCTGTCACATTTTGCTCGAAATAACATTATCAAGTAGCATCCGGAGTTGGAGTTTGGAGTCATAAATGTATTCATTGTTACACACATTATTCCATCCAAGGAAGATAAAATCGCAAACTCCCCTACAAACATATTGTACTTAGTAGATAAACTTGAAACACTACATAGCTACCTGGAACATCACGTTTCACTTTCTCCGCCACTGCTTTTGAGGGCTTCAATCATTGCCTCACGTGAGCCATCTACATTCAATCCTTTCTCATCCAGCTTCTTTCTCAGCTCGCTCACACGCATGAAGGTGAAATTGTTGTCATCTTGACTGCCTTGCTTTGTTTTCCTCCCTTCTTGAAAATGCAACCATGAGATCTTTCATTACATGCCCGGGCACATCAGAGAAGGAAATCTTTTCGGAGGCTTCTGCGGTGTTCTCTGCAAGGAAATCCATCACTGCCTCCTTCAATAGAGCAAGATTCTTGGCATCTGCATAGAGTAGATTATCAATCGCGTTGTCCATAGTGATGTCTGTCTCCTTTACGTACACTGTTTCCGCCTCCAATTTGAGATTAACTATGATGTACTTGTCAGCAGCATCGATAATACCTGTAGCATGTGCTTTCAAATCTTCTTCTGGCACGCTCCCCCCGTAGACGTAAAATAACATGCGACGAAAGATATCTGGACTGACGTCGGTGATTGACGCTACTTTCACCGACCTATCTTCATTTGATTCAAAAAGAGAAGCAAGCATGGGAGCGCAAATGTTCAATATTTGGCTGTGGGCATAAAATGATGTTGACAACCTTGATCTCTTCGACCTATCCTCCTCGATTTCAGACGAGCTCACTTCAAAGCAGACGTCTGATGTCTCCTCGTCGAGGAATTTCTCTTTTATCATATTGTTAAATGGATTTTTGGGGACAAACTCAGTCGGCAGCGCCTCTGTTTCTTCTTCCTTAATGGAAATAATGATTGCCATGGTGCCATTGTCATCAAGCATGTTCTTTGATGGATCCAAGACGTGAGAGCGCCTTGCAAAATTAGTAATGCCATACAACGTGCCACTGATGGCATCAAAGGGCTGTGCATCAGGCCGTCGAAATACTTTTTGGCCAAACTTGTTCATGAAATTAGTGACAAATGTAACTGTGGCAATGCCAGGTGAACAGGGATTGAGGTACACGGACACAAAATCCTCCCGTGCTGCAAGATGACCACCGGGGTATACGACCAGTTGCCATTGGTGTCCATTGCACTCAAACGCTGGTGATTCAGTATATTGATCTCCCCCAGAAGGAAGATGAGCGAAATCATGCACATTGAATAGGAACTCTCTCCATTTGTTGCCATTCCTAGACGACGGAGGGTTGCCCACGTCAATCGTGTTTAGTTCGATGTGGCGATGGACTGCAGACATCTTATATATATCTTAGTCAAAAACAGCAGCAGCACCACCGATATTTTGGCTTTCGTTTCTATCTTTGACTCAATAATGATAATGATATCATCTGCTTATTTATGGCCCAAAATCCCCAAAAATTTCGTGGAAACGGAGGTCTCAAATCTGTCACATGTGACAACAACACTACATCAATCCTACAACATATTACAGCAGATAGCATTGCCTCAATCACGCCTTCAACGAGGTAGGTGGCTTCCTCTGAATCAATGCCAAGACACAATACAACTTTCATCTATCTCACAATATCAAGCAAAGCTTCAATCGTTGCCTCACGGGATACATCTCATCCAATCCCTGCATATTGTTCAGCCTCAGCTCAAATGAGGAAACTGGAGGAATCTGATTTTGGCTGGATGCACGGCGACCAGTCATAGTCAACAAAAAAACACATTAAAACATTATCTATCTAAATTCAAGAAAGAGGAATATACAGGTTTCTCCATTGAACACAGACAGGTTGCACAAACTTCAAGAGAGTATGGCACTCTACTTGTCAAGTTATCATAATCACTCAAAGGTGCTTAAACCTTACACTTTATGCTCTCAAAATTCAAAGGCATATTCACCATCACCACACTCCTCAAAAATTACGCTGCCCTTGAAGAATCCATTATAACACGCATCCTCACTCTCTTTGACTTCAAATTTATACTTTCCTGGTAGGACACACAGCTTCTTGATGTAATTTGTTCCAATCGAAAGTGGATCATCATTGTAAGCATAAACCAAGTCGTATTCACCACTGTTGTCATCCAGTTTGAGTAGTGCAAGTGAGGTGGTGGAGGTGGTTGGAGTTATTGAAATCTTGAACATTTTACCACCGGAGGTTGTATCTTCGCATAGATGGGGGCTAGCGGTTGTCGTTGCTGGCGTTGTTGTTAATGTTGTTACAGCTTCGGTAGTAGTGATCTCAGTTGTAGTTGTAGGTGCTTCTGTCGTTGTTGTTGTTGTTGTCGTTACAACCTCGGTAGTAGGTGTCTCCGTTGTAGTTGTAGTAGTTGTTGCATCAGTTGTAGAGCTTGATAATGGCAATGTAGGCTCACTAGTTGCGGTCGTATTTGCAACCAATGATGATCCATCAACGGTTGGTAGCAACAACGACAGTGCTACTAGTCGCTGATAACTCGGTAGGAGACGTAGTGTTATCATCGGTAGATGTATTCAATACATCTTCTGTCGATGTAGTTTCATTACTACTTGACTCCCCTGCTACCGTCGTCGCATCTGTAGTCGAGTTCCCGACCTCTTCAAAGAATAAGTCATCTGACAACAAGCTGTTGTTTGCCGACAAAGAATACTTCATCATCTGTAGTCGTCTCGTTGATGAGTACCAAAGTTTCATTGACAGTTGCCAACATTCTCCAAACCAGTAGAATTGCTTTCATCACTATCCACAATATCAGTAACATTCGTACCATTGATAATACTCAATGAAACCGGCGATTCAGTCGGCGCTTCTGTCGGTGCATACGTATCCCAAATAGTTGGAGAATATGTCGGCCAAATAGTTGGAGTATATGTCGGCCAAATCGTCGGAGTATACGAGGGCATCCTGGTTTCAGCAGTTTCCAATACTCCATCCTCCTTGTCTGTATTCGAAGAAGAAGCTGGTGAATCCGCTGGTGGATTCAAAGCTGGTGAGTATGTTGGCTCGCCCCCTAAAGTACCCTGATCACTCTCACGTCCAGCAGCATTTTTGGTAATGCCATTAAAGGTATCCGGAAAGCCAAATTTTAAAGTGGCAACTATTATCACACCGAGGCTCAATAGGGCAATCATCATGTTGAGATGATGCTTTTTCAAAAATTGCACAGTAGACGCTCCACAGTCTCGACAAGCTGTAGCCTTTGGTATCTTTTGCCCTTCCTCTTCGTCGTCATTGCCATTATCATTGGTACCATCCACTCGCTGCAGATCCTCCAATCCAACCTCCTCACCCTCCTCATACATAGGATTCGGTCGCCACGCTCGAGGAGGTTGCAGGTCCATTCTTAGTGGAGAGGATTGTGCTTCGAGGTCTTGGAGGATTGATTGGGTTAGTGCTCTTTCGTGATTGGATGGTTTCATGTTGGTGGTGGTTTTGTTGCGTGAATTTTTAGTTTTGACGGTGCTTCGACGAGAGGATGGTGGGGATGTGGAGGCGAGAAATTCAGAGGTTAATAACTCGACCTCATCGTCTTGATCAGCTTTCTTCTTTTTACTGGGCATTGTGACAGTTGTTGGGCGCAGCGGCTGCGTTCAAGGTAGGTTTATGAGTACCTCCTGACCTGGCTGCACCAGCAATGCTGCAGGGGGAAGGAAGCAAGGTGCGTTGGATCGGTTCCTACAAGCAAAGTCGAGAATTGAATTTGAGTGTGTGTAACTTGTTGGACGGAAATTGTGATCTTGTAGAAAAGAGCATCGGCCTTTCTCGTTCTTTTCTTCTTTCGGACGGGTGTTCTTGATAGGAATTAGTATGTGTGAAAATTTGCCGCCGAAAAGGAGGCGGCAAGTTGGGCAAGCGAACTTCAACGCACGAGAACACCTGAATAATTGAGACGACGTCTCGTCTCGCTCCTGCCCATACCTTCTTTGGGCATTGTGTCTAGATATCGTCTTAAATTTTTGTACCATATGCATGCCCTCTCATATTTTCGATTTGTTTAAAAAAAAATAAGGCCGATGATGGCACCGGGAGATGAACACGATGAGGAACAACAACCCCCCACCAGAATAGTGGTGTGGCGGGGCAACTCGGTGCCCGAGAAGGAAGCCAAGGCACTCCGTCACGTATTTGATAATTTGCAGGATCACTTTGGCCATCAGCGGCCTGATCCAAGAATAAGGTTCAGTGCGAATTTAACTTATCCCGGCCATGGTCCGATGTGGGTTGGTGACCTGGACTTTATGTATGATATCAACGGGGATCATTGCAGTCTGGCATACTTTGGTATGGACGTCTGTGTGGATCTTACTTCGAAACTGATACATAAACACGGCCAGCCGATGATGAAAGATTATGGAAAGACATGGCTGTATGTATATCTACCACAACTGACGTTAGATAAGGTCATCTCATACGTCAAGGCTGGGACAGGATACGACGTATCTACTGAGGGAACCGTCTACGACCCAAACAGGAACCTCGTGGCGATCAAGGCCAAGTTGCATCATGAAAGTGAACAGCCCAAACCAAGCTTCTGGGTTGTAAAGGTCAAGGATGCCTCCGGAGGGGACATATGCTTCACACGTATGGGAAGTGTTCAAGAAGTGAATGCACTGCCTCATCAGCAGCATGTCCATAGAGGCGTGGGGATCTTTTCGGTGACTATGGAGGTGGAGGGGACACCAAACTTCCAGCCGACTCCTCGTGAGGGGGAAGAGGCCAATCTTTCTTTTACACTCGTGAGTGTTCGTACATGGGGTATTACGGATTGTGTTGCACCAATCGTGCATTCCCCACCAGACAAATGGAGTTAGTGCTAGCAAGTTTATTGTTGTACATTCTTAACAGGGTCAATTGAAGATAACTATCTTGCCTCCCAGCTACACGCTGACAGTATACATATAACTTAATAAATACATGGTTTTACTTGTCTATCTCGGCGAAGGGGAAGGCAGCTATCAAGTCATTAACAGAGGAGAGGAGGTTCGTTCCATCTACAAACCACGTCGAACGACGATAAAACTTCTTTGAATGAATTGCGGGTTTGGTTGGCAGTCAGAGTGAGCTACATACATGGACTTTCTTGTAGTGAGCTACATGGAGCAGGTTTATACCAATTCCTACGCATGTAGGATGGCCCTCCAACGCTCAACGCTCGTTCATTTGAGATGGCCATCCGATTACTAAATGAAACCAGAGGGTTAACCCGCACAGTTTCACGTTTTCGTCTATTATTTTTCCCTTGAATAATAAGCTGTCTGTGGTACTCACATAGGCAGTGCTGAGCATAAAAAATGTAGCTGCAGGAGAGATGGCCATCTTAAGTATGTACCGTTGCAAATTTCCCGCAAATTTTTGCAGAAACGACTGGCGAAGGGAGGATAACCCTAAAAATAACTTACTTTGTCATAATCGATTATCGATTATTGCGGGTTCGTACTATTCCTACATAGACCTACACAAACTCACGATTTCCCTCTCGCCATGGCTTCCGCTGCAATAAGACCATAATAATGTGGCCAAATCAACAATATCAAACATAAAAGTAACATTGTCTCTCTACAGTTATATTGTGCTAACGTTTGCGTGGTCTCATATTGTTATATATTATTATCACTTGCCAATATAAACAGAATAGATATGGTATTTTTGCTATTATTCTGATCAACATAATATGTGTTGGGCATATGGCGGCCATGGTAGCGGCTCTGCAACTGCAATCGCTGCTTCTTGTCCCCAATTGTAACCGATAGAAGGGTACGGATGTGTTGGATGAGTATGGAAGACCATTCCTTGCCCCGTAGTTGCTGAATAGCCTTCCGAGCGTTGAATGATGTGCACCATAGAGTCAAGTGGTAGTATCACTGATATTCCCTTATTTGCGGTTACACCAGCAGAACAAAGTGAACATCCTCTAGTCCGATCATATTGAAAGCAGTTTTGCATATTGAAATGATGTGAATGATGCTCAGTTCTTTAGAACATACAATGCCGCTGGATTTTGCCCATTCAGTGGTGTTCGACTCACGCCAGAAGAACGAGCTGATGGTACGATTATTGTCATGTGGAGCTAATATCAATCAGCCGATGCATCTTCATTCCTACGGCACTGGCGGATGCCGTTGCTTTGTGTAGGATGTTGTCTTTATATTTCAATTGCTACCATGATGATGGCTTGTATCTGTCCCGAGTTTGTTTTGTAGTACGACATGATTGGATATTGTGACCTCCATTATCAAAAGAACCCCAAACAAAGCCACCACACTACACCATTAACAATAGGAAGCTGCTGCTATGAGGATGATTAATATTTGTATGCTTTCTATTCCAGCAATTGTATTGTTCCTTGCAACTTGTATGTGTTCCTTCCTACTTGTGCTCGATCGATCGATCGTCGGCGGTTGAGTAGCGCCGACGTGGACATTAAGGTCGTTTATCTTCACCACTGATGAGCTGGAAGATCGACATTAGCCAATACCATTGATTTATGCGGAGTAGAGTTGGTAATGGCGGCGCATGCCTCTTTTGTTGTGGTGCATTGACTAGCCGTCGGACATTCTGTTCAACCGATAATCGCCATCATGTTCGGAGTGCGTAGATAGTCAAAACAACAGTTCCTCCGGCCGTGAACACCACCCCAATCATAACCCGTGTCATTAGTGATGGTTTGGTGACGATAGGCGGCAAAAGAATATCATCTACGATGTTTTATCATTAGCGTTGAGTCTCCATGGTATTGCTTGAGTTTTGTTAGTGGATGTGGATGGTGGTGGGTGGCGCAAATTTGTGTATGTAGTTCCTTTGTTGACATACCAGGTACACACATCCAAGCTAATAATCGATTATCGATTATTTTCATATAGTATGTTTGGTATGTATCGATGGTGTTATGCTAGCATTTAACCAATGTTTTGGGAGTCTATATCGACGTAGAATTTGATGCTGATCACGAATATGCACTCTAAATAGTCTATACGAGGCTTTTTAGAAAAGATATAACTATTTAAAGTAAAAATTAATCGATAATCGATTAATTTTGGGCGCGCCATGTCCGAACGATAGCAATAATGAACATGACCATCACTTCTTGGATTTTGTTCCGCAGATGGTAATGCGTGCATGGACAATTTCTACCATCAATTCTCAAGCCAAGATGGACGTTAGCGCAACGATTGAGCCGGCGCAGCGTTCACTACGTGCGCTTATTGCAAGAGCAGCAAAATTCGACCTCTCCTGTCATCCAGCTCTATGCTGCCAGAGAACTCACCACCTCGGGAAGCACCATCAAAGACGCTAGTACAGTACCAACCCAATCCTTTCAGTCGTTTCCTCTCCATCGTCAGGACGTTCAACGTCGGTCTCGGAAAGTTGAAAGTCGACTTTTTTACATCACTCTACATCCGAGAAGCAGAGGACACGCGATTATTCCTGCAAAGAAAAATAAGATTGCAGCAATGAGCAGCATCGCAAGAAACTGCGATTGCATGAAAGCATGGCATACACGTCGTGGTACAAGAGGGAGCGGAGAAGAGGGAGGTTGCATTCATCCCATCAAATGTGCACAGCCTGGCTGCCAACAATGATGGAAATGTTGACCATAACGCTATATCCTGAACAGAAATTTTATGGATCCAGCAATTATCTATCCACACGACGACCACAAGAGCAATTACGACAAATAAGTCGTGACCTGCCAAGTCACTCTTCCCACCGTAGCGGCATTTGTGTTTATTCCCATGGTTGGCTACTCGTTTCTATTATTGGGGATGATGTTTCCACGGTTACTTTTGAGTCGTCAATTTCATACGAAGGAACAAAGATGGCACTTTGCAACTAAAGAGTTTTGGGGAGAGGAGGGGTTATTTTGATAGATTGAATACTGATTTTTGGGGAGTTGTATGAGGTCCATGCCTGGATTGGCTCTGATCAGATGGAAAACACCAGAAGAATATTATTCAGCAAGATTCCATCCCACAATTCTTGGAGCCACTGACTGTATCACGAAATGGACGCAGGTGGCCCCTGTACTCTCTGAATCATCGATTGATCTCTTGTATAATCTTTTGGTGGGGGACACACACGACTGCATCAATATCAACTCTGCAAACACACATATTCATTCTCTTGCACTGGTAAATAATCTTGCGGCTCCTCTCTGCTACCATCTAGCTTATCACCGCTATTTTTACAGGACGTGTCTCCCTAGTAGATATTTACAGAGCAAGCTTACAACCTTGGCAGAAGACATTATTATGGGACGATGCGGCATTGATAGAAGAGGGACAGTTAGATATTAAATGTGGTGGGATGACCGAAGAGGAAATTTTAGATGCATGTTTGGATGAGAGGATTGCCTGTGGGAAGATTTGCAACCCGCACTAGTAGCAAGGTAGACGATGGGGGAGAAAATGTACAAACAATGAGGAGCATACTAACAAATCATTTACAAATGATGCAATATGCTCACAAAGCAGTGGGGAATGATGTATTTCTGCATTCAAGGAGTGAATTGGTCCGAGATAAAGCGCTTCAGCTATTGTGAGTTTGTCAGCTACACCTCGGTGTATATTTTTTGTATTGTACTGAATTGTTTGCTGACCAATAAACGCACTTCGCTTTCACAGAATCTTGCACTTACCAGCAATTAGACACCAATTGATGATGCAACAAAAACATTCATAAAATGCTGGCAAACTTGGCTCTCCAGTTTGGTGCTTCTTCTCAACCAAATATTTACTATTGCAATGCGAATCATTTTTTGTTTTGAGTTTCGATATCTCATTGGTCCTACGTTTCATCCAGCAAGATAGATGAGGTGAAAAGTAGTTCTACAATATATATGTTTGACAGTAGCTTTACCACAGTTACTAATTAATTATCGACTGTGATTGCTTTCCTCAACCCATTGCTGTAACGACGTTGCAAACTGCAATAGTGTCCTTGTGTTTCGGTCCATACAATTCAGTGTACATATTGAAAGCTTCTCGCAAGTGCAGAATGGCATGCTTGTTACCCTCTCTTTCCCCACTCTGACGGTAAATTGTAGCGCACTTGATATGTGCCTTTGCCTTCTCAAGTCTTGATGCGGTTGGACTATCATTGTCGACCTCCTTGAAGAGAGCAGCGTATGCCTCCAATGCGGCGTCTTTCGCTCCCTGTTTGAGCTTGAGAGACCCAACGCGACCAAGTGCCGATACAAGATGACGCATGTGAGATGAGTTCTTATTCCTACCAGCATCATCACCCGACAGCTCTAATTCTTCTTTGTACTTTCGGAGACCCAGTACTCCAGTTTCATATGAGTTGATCGCACCAGCAATGTCACCCTTCTTCGATTTGATCGATGCAATGTTTCAAATGAATCAAGGCCATATCAAAGCCACACTTAGCGGCCGACTCTCCATGGTTAAGCCACGACATGGAGGGCGGGAGACCTTCCAAAGCTCTATCGTATGTGAAGCGGGAGCTTTCGTATCTGGCAAGTGCATCATCCATTCTACCGTTCTTCGCCAAAATTACAGCATAGTCATTAATTGTCTTTGCTGTTGCGACGCTGAACTCGCCATGAACACTTGATTTACGGCTAATAACATTTTCATACAATGCAGTAGCGGCTTGGAAATCACCACTAGTAACAAATAGATTCGCCATACCTTGCAAATTTGCTATGGAGTCAAAGTGATTGGAAGACTTGCACTCTTCAAACGTTGAAGAAGCTTCACCGAATCGAACTAGTGCTGCACGAGTTTCGTTGACCTTCACAAGCGATTTGGCGAGTGCATTCACAGCACGACCTGAATCGATGTGATTTTGTCCTAATAATTCACGATATAGATCCGCAGCCTCTTCCAGCCGTTGTGACGCATCTCGTGGTTGTCGCGCTTTAATCAGGCCTTCGCCCATCGTCGACAAGCATATTGCCACATCTAAACTCTTGGGAGAGCTTTGTGATTGCTGGACGACTTCAGTAATGATGCAAGCTGCGCCTTCCTGGACGGTGACAACTATGTTGATATCGTTCGCTGCATCTTTCTTGCTTGAGTTGAGCGCAGCATGGGCACGGCGAAGGTCAATCAAATCTGAAACGTGTCTCCGCGTTGCCTCAATTGGTCCAAGTGCAATCACTCGTCGGCTGCAGAAATCCCGATCAACAAGCACTTCGACCGCTCTTGGAACCATCTTCGCTCGAATTAGATGCAATGGCGTGTTCTCGAGTAGAATACTCCTCCATGTTCCACCTTTCATACAACGAGCTCTGCGATGAGTCTGCCATTTCAGCAACCTCACCATCCAGCATCATGACCATGCATTCATCGAACGGGAACTGCGGCCCATCCCATTCGGGAACGACATCATCACCAGACATGAAGGAGTGGAAGTCATTATAAAGTGGAGCGAATGCGACCCGTTTTACGTTTCGCCATTTCTTCAGGCTATTGCTTTCACTGATTCATGCATTGAGTAGCATTTGTGATCAGCAGCACTACCAGTCGATGCGCCTCCAGCTGCTTTGTTCCACTTGTTCAGTGCCGATGATTTTGTCAAACCATGCCCGGCCCTCTGGAGAAGATTCATAGTCTCAAGGGTGTCAAGAATTATTGCGGCGTTATCCATGTAGTCGGCTAGGTCATCCGAACTCACTCGTGACGGTAGCACGTACCCTTCTAAACTTGAAATAATGGCGAAGAGGCGAATTACAACTACTCTTGGAATCCCTTTACCTGCTTTCAAAGAGTCAGTGTCATGAAACACCATCGCAAAGCCCACGAAGCACTGACGTAGAATCGATCGGAACTCATCACTGGTCACAGTGGCAAAACTTAGATCGATAAGCCTTTGGACGGAATTGGCAAAGCTTCGAATCTTAGATGCCTCCTCCAGACTGGTTCTACATTGCTCCACTAGTAACTTCCATGCTGGTGACGATAGAGTCCAATTGCGGTTCCTCGACCGAAGCATTCCTCCAGCTATACGCAGAGCCAGTGGAGAGTTACCACATCCTTTCACAATAATCCTTGCCTGTGCAAACACTGGCGAAACTTTGGGCAGTCCATTGGGACGTCGCCCCGCTGCTGTTAGCAAGAGCTTGACAGCCTCATGCTCTGAAAAGATTCGCACAAACACCTCGTGGGTGATGCTAGGTCCAACAAGTCCAGGGATCCTCGTTGTAATGAGTACACGATGAGGAGTATCTTCAAAGTTGTTATTGCCATCACTTCGAGTGCCAAATAGAAACCATTTCGCGTCTTCCATCCTACACACATCATCAAGACAAATGAGGATTTTCCTCGATAGCACCAGCCGAGCAAGGTCTTCCTTGATCCCCTCCAACTCCCCTCCCTGGAAGCAGCGGCGGCTCTTTGCCAACTTAGTTTCCGTTCCACCACCGCTCAAATTACTGTCCAAACGAGTAGCACGTTCATTTCTGCCACCATTACTATCACTGGACGAACTTGATGCACCATCGTCATCGTCATCCATCCCACTAGTGGGATCTTCTTCTACCACATCCGCATCCCCACTACCAAGGAGCTGATCATACAATTGCTCATACAATCTACGAATCTCCCTCTCCCCCAAAGGAGTTCTCCCCAAATGAATCCATGCAATACCATCCGAGAAAAATTCTCTTACTTCTACCGTCTGAATTGCCGCTACTGCCAGGGTAGTCTTTCCATTACCCGCCTTATCAGAATGACGAGAGGTAATACATGTAATGGTGTTGGCAAACGGCGACTCATCATCCGTATCACGAGGTCCCGCCCGATCCAAAAGACAATTCACCACCTGTTTCATCAACCGATGCCGATGAATATACTCAATTGGGAGCTTTGGCACCGCCGACGGAATTTCAGCCTTGGGAGTAAAATTGGATTTGATCTCATCCAACACATTGACATTATTATCCGAAGAGGATCCCACCGCCTCCCTTGCCCCGCATTTGTTCCGAACGTAAACTGCGAATGACATCTTGCAATTCTTCCTTGGGTGTCATGGGCTTCACTTGTCCTGCCACCGCACTACCGGCCAAATTGGTCACGGCACTCTTCTTCTTTTTATCACCATGAATTTGTGATACACTTTGTGGCAATAATCCTGGCTTGGAGACAACTATTTCCCGAAACTATCCAGTGACAATTGCAACTTGGCCAAATTCTCCGTAGTCATGGGAACAGTATCCGAAGAGTACCCATCCTCACCAGCCGCTGAATCCTCCGAACTTCGACTCCGTCGTAATCTCAATCGAGGCGTAGGCGTAGCACGACGAGCACGGACCTTCCCCGCGGTGGGGAGTAACTCCCTCCCCCTCCGTATACCACCGCCGAAAGAACTTGACTAGATCGTGATGACGTCGATGACATGGACGACACACTCCCCACATCACTCGCTGTATCATCCGACATGGACCTATTCCTCAACAACGACGTACTATCCCCATCCCCACCACCACCACCATCCTGTGTTACAACCCCCCCAATGCCTTTCTCCACCCTCACATTCCAATGACTAATCTTCTTCAACATCTTGACATCCTTTGGTCCTACAATTCGAAACATTAACGTATACTTCCTCTCACGTCGGACCAACATTAATTCCAATACCTTATTGCACTTTTTTGATTCACATCGCGTAATCCACGAAAGGTGGTGTCCTTCCTTTAATGCTCCGCGTGTGGCTGTGTCGATGGCAACTTCTTCCACTAGTGCTAGGAGGAAGTCTAGATTTCCAAAGAAGTCGAATAGGATTCGTTGTCCTTCTGTTGCTTCTTCATTTTGTTCCTTGATTATTGGTGGAGTAGTAGTATCATGACTACTCTTTTGTTCACCACCTCACCCTCACCACCACCACCCTCTTCCTCTCCCTCTGCAGTGTCATCACCACCATTACTACCAACTGGTAATCGAGGAGTACACCCCCCAGCCTCATACGCATCCTTCACCCACCACCGCCAACTCATGAAACGTCTTCAAAGCACTAGGTGCCCTACGTGGCAACTTGACCGTTGATCCAGGAGCACGTTGATCATGATAGGCATCTGATCGACATGATGTTACTGTAATGATCATTTCAGTGGGAGTAGTGTTATCCGAAGTGGTGGTGGGTGGTGTCCAATGCCGCCATGGCAGCGGAACTAGTGCTGCTATTGGAATAATTGGAGGAGAGGGGAGTCGGTATCACCTAGGGGGATGGAGTTAGAACTGGAGCCATGATGATGGTGTGATCCTGATCGTTTGAATAGATCAGTGGAGAGTCGACTGCCTATCCCTCCACTACTATTGTTGTAATTTTCACCACCACCGCCGTCACCACGAGAGGAACGAGAACGGGAGAGTGATCGGAGAGATTTACCAGCACGTGCTAATAGACCTTTGGTCTTTTCTCTTCCACGGTTGATTGCATTGTCGTAGGATGATGACGAGTCGATGCTGCCTTTGGAAATTATTTTATATTTTCATTGGATTCGGAATTTGTAGTAGTGGTGGTGGTTGCTGGTAATGATGATGATATTGGTGGGCTCTTCCCCTCCCCATCTTCACTGCTATCCCCGGAAGATTTTCGTCGGAAATCTACCAATAATCCTTCATCGTCATCTTCTTCGTCGTTGTTAGTAGTGTTGTTATTATTATTTGCAACATAGGCGGGGCTAGAAGAGTGGCCACTTGAAGATGCTTTTTTGGAACTTGCCCCTCCGCTGCCCACACGTTTCTTGCGACCTCTAGAGATGGACGGTGCCGGCGTTGTGTGATAACTCGGCTGCAGTGCTGAGGAGGATGATCTTCACCTTCGCCTTTGGCTACCATGGTTATATATATTTCTATTTCTATTTCTATTTGTTTTGAATACTCGTTTGCCGGCCGATGGATTTATATCATGTGCCCTCCCGAAAACTTGAATAATTGCAATGACCGTGCACAACCTCGTCTATAATCTCTGCACAGCAAATACCGCCCTCTACTCTTATTAAAACTTTCACGTAGTTCTTAATATTAGTATGACAACTCCCAGTCCCCCAGAGTGAGTTTTATCGGGACCAATGACCGCAGAGAGATTTTTGTGTGTCGGAAAGTCCTTTAGTGTCTGACAGTCTTTGCGATTGAGTAAGTAGGCAGAGCGATGCTTTTAAAAGCACAGCAGGACGGCAAACACTTCTTCTTCGTCGACTAAGAACAGAAAGCAGGCGTATCTTTTTAGCACTGCAGGCGTTGAGTGCCAATTCAAGGGAGGCGGTTCGTCAACGTCACTCATCAATCTTGTGTGTTGTGCAGTCACTTCGTTTTTTGATGAATGTGGAATGAGACAGAGGTACAGGAAGTGAGAGTTTGATGAAGTCGTAGCGGTTAGCGGTGAGACACAGAAAACAAACTAACAGAGGCAGGGCGATGCAACCCCGACTTGAGTCATGGCCATGAGAATGAGAATAGAACCATAAGTGCTTTCTATCTGCTTGTCATGCATATATATAGCAGGCTTACACCAAGACGTACCAAAAGACCTCCATCTCCTCAAGAAGCTCCGCTTGCGCTTGCGACAGCGACAAGATGCCTGCCTTGAGTCTTAATCTTAACTAAGAACAGTAAACCGTTTGGCCAACCTTTTGTTTGTGTTTATGGGAACATGACATTCTCATGCTCAGTCTCAGCAATGAAGCTACTTTCACCCTGGGTCGAACCTACTCGTACAAGTACAAGATACTATTATAATCCGTGATAGGACTATGTAGTATTGTTGGCCATAGGAAGATTGCAATGAAGTATGTTCTATCCAATCATTTGTTCACGGATTTTACTAATTACATCTAATTTCGCTCAATGATTCAAGTTCAAGTTCTTTCAATCAGGCGCATCTCGCCTCCTGCTTCCAAGGATACTTAGACTTATCATTCATCATTTTCATTTTCTTCCATCCACATCCGCTCTTGTCAAAGGTAGATACAGAGTGCGAATACCTCAACAAATTTGAAGAGACTATTGCATTTCTCAAATGCTCCCCACTCATGATACTTTTCATGTGCAAGGAAGAAGAGCTCTGTTGCTTTTTCAGTCTCTCCTTGCTCCAAATGGAAGTAACCTGCTAATTCACATGCCAAGGCTTCTTCGTGTACAAACTGCAAGATCAATCAAGAAGAAGAAAGTGTCATTAGTGAAGATCAGTGAAAGGCTAAGGACAGGCACACGAGATTTTGATTAAATCAGCTTCAACCGCTTCTTACCTTGTGAGATTTAGCTGCTGCTATGGCCTTCTCATAATATGTTTTAGCCGCATCAAAATCATTGTTGCAATATAATTCCTCTGCCTCCAACAAGTACCACTTATTCTCAAATGTCCACTGTGAGGATTCTGCCCACTTCTTCAATGCTAATTTAACTTCTTTTGCCCCTTTCGTGCCATTGTTGCCCATCTCCCGACTTTCTAGCTACCCAGAAGGATATGAGACCAATGTAAATGGCATGAAAAGCATGCTGGAGTAGCAAATTCGCCCCAAGTGTTGCCGATACAATCCAAGTACTTTTCTGCCGTAGTGTTTGGGAGTCGTCGTATTGATCGAAACATAAAGCTGGTGAATGCTCCCTGAAAGTAGTTACTCGTCCTGACACTATTGTTTGTTTGCAAGTATATTCTCTTCTTCAGCAGAAGTATACTTTGGCATTTCATCCCGTACCAATCAACTTGAGCACAAATTTCTGGAGGCACTGCTGGTTCATCATGAATATGACCATCTTCCTTTCATCCAAGAAGTTAACCGCTTCAGCGCATTTTTCCCCGTGGTCGTTTGTAAAGTTCACACCTGCAAAGAACATGTTCAGGATTTTGAGCGAAATGTTGAGTGCGGCTTGGATGATATCACCAGATGCCAATGCAGCAGGCATATCCCTCATCATGATATTCAAACGTGGCTTGAAGCGGCTCAACATATGCTCTGAGGGTGTCACCGAAGCAAATGACCTCGCCGGCACTTTTCTCTGGATCCCACATTGTCTACTAAAGACCGTGCAAGCTTTACGTAGTGATAACCCTCGTTGATATCTCCAAGCTTGGCTATATACGAGCCAAGGTGTACAAACCCTATAGGAGACCCACAGGGCTCATGCCGTGTGATAATGAAAGTTGAATGATTCGTCTGCATCACATGCGGAGCTGATTTGGGCATAATTTTGAGTCATCCCAGTCTCCATTTGCCCAAGAAACTTCATTGCCATGATCATAGTTGAATCGGTCATTCGTCTAGTATTCAATATTTCATCATCAGTGTAACCTGACAGTAGATCTTTTTGTCTCTTGTACGCAAGCTTCCATACTCGAACCGCCCCCTCGCAGCTCAATACCCAGCTTCGACAAAATCTCGACTCCTCTTTCAATTGATTCTGGTAGCCTGGATGAAATAGCCAACGCACACGTTTCAAAATACAGCACGTCCGAGCTTGTCCTCAACAGAAATGTGCCTTCGCCACCACTTCCGCAATAAGCAGCTCCAGGCTGGTGTGATCACCATTAGTAAGAGCACCATTTTGCTGCCAAACTATACAGCTCCAAACTCAGTGCGTAGTGTTTTTGCCAGTGCTTCTTGCTCAGAAAAGAAATCCCGCTGTCGAAATATGAGTATGCTGTTTCGTAATCTGACATCTCCATTGCCTTCTTTCCAGCTCTCAAATTGAGTTGAGCAGCCAGTGAGTAATGGCTCTTATCTTGAACAGCAGGAGGACCTCCAAGATTTAGCTGATTTACAGCTGTGAAGAGAACACTGGCACTGGCACTCGTGTCTTCGTCTCCTAGCAACAGAGAGGATAGCTCAAGACCGTACTTGAAGTGAACGACGCTGCGTTTTTGCGCTGGTGTTGTGTTGTAGGCAGCTTCTTGGATGCGGTCGTGGGCGAAACGATACTGATCGTCAATTTTGTCCCACCAACCCTTAGCCACAGCAATTTCAAGATTCTCGAGTATGTTTCTATCCAAGCCTTGGCTTTCTACAAAAGCGCTCTCTGACGACGCTCCAAAACAAGATAGAACGAACAGTGCCGATTGAACCTTGTCGGGTAGCTCCCTTAATGAGTCTGTCAAAAATATAGCAACATCGTCGGGAAGTCCTCGAGATTTGATCTTTTTCATGTTCCACTCCCACCGTCGCCTGCTCAAGCTTGGGCGCAGCAGACCTTCTTTGTTTAGCGCACGCAACAGTCGAGACACGAAGAGTTGATTCCCCTTTGTCTTGTGGTATATCACATTCGACAACGTCCGAGTGAGACGTGGCGACAGACACCAGAGTCTCTGAAACCATTCTGTTCAGCGGTGTGCTCGTCCATGCAATCAGTTTGACTTCGGTAGACCTAGCGTTGACAAGATTGTTATTGCATAATGATGTCCAAAGCGGATTAAGTTGTCGGTCTCTCCTTCACGATAGCATCCCAAGAAGAAGAAGCTTGTGTTTTGAGTAGCGAGGCCACCGGTAAGTAGGAGATGGTTCACAGCTTCGATGGATGCTGAATCTGCCCACTGCAAGTCATCGAGAAATAAAGTCACTGGGGCAGCAGATGAATTGGATATCACTTCCACAAACCGACACAGCAGGTATTGAAGCCGCTTCTGAGCGTTGATACATCCTTCATCGTGAATAATAGAATGCAATTGCAGACCTAGGATGGTTGCCAAGTTAGGTATGAGCTTGGCCAAGTGATATGCCTCTCTTCCCAATGCATGATTTATCTGATGAGTCAGTTTCTGCTTCGATTGCTTAAGTTCACAATTTTGCAACAAAGTGCCGCAGTATTGGTTGAAAGCTGACGCCAATGCACTGAATGGTTTGCCCTGCTCAAGTTGGTCGAACTTTCCTGACAGAAGGACTCCGCCGTGCGATAACACGTGCTTACCGAACTCATGCGCCAAAAGGGATTTTCCCGTGCCTGATTGACCGTAAATTGTTACCAACTCCCTATCTCCTGACACTGTTCGTCGGTAAGCGTCTTTGATAGTGGATAGCTCTGCATTCCTACCAAACACAGTGTCCCCAAACTGCAATCCGGTCATTGACAATCTCCCCATATCTTGATCATGGAGATAGATAGAGGGTTTATCGAGCATAAGCTGCAGATCATCTCTCACTTCAGATATGTCATGGTACGTCTCATCTTTACGAAGAGTGCCATTTGCACAATCCAACATGTTGGCAATCAAATCACACAGAGCTCCGGAGAGGCATTTCTCTTTCAATGGCTCTACCGAAACTGCACACATATTACAGCTTTCATTTTGACTTCGTTTCTTCCTGGGTCCATCGCCCAGTAAACCTATGCCTATGTCGTGTTCGTATGATGTGCTATCATCATCTGACAATTTGTAATCACTCAAAGATGTTTGTGCATGCTGAGTTCAGCCACAAGATCGACGGTTCCGCTTTGAAGAAAGGGATTGAATCCTTCAAACAAATCTTCTTCTTCGGTCCCATTCTCAAACCGCATCAGGTCTCTCTTCGATTTGCTTCAACTCAAGCTCAGCAGGCAGTTCCCCCCCGAAAATATTTGATAGAAAACTATCCCAAGAGAATATAATACTCCGCCCATTTGTCTTGCTTCATTATCTGTCTTACGTTATCGAACATAGGACGGTAATATTTCTACTCGAATGTCACCATCATCTGTGAAAATTTATCAAGCACATTTTCTATCGCAACTTCCTTTGGATTTTTTGACTGCAAGTGAATTACAATACTATCTATCCAATCCGAGCTAGGCGTGGGAAATTGATCGGCTTCTTCCGATTTGCAAATCTGATCAGCTAGTGAGAAGGCAACCTGCAGCGCCGGAATTAAGTAGTGTTCAGAAGATGGGTCAGTCATCATTGAAATTTTGTTGCCACACGTCGTCAGTTGGACGAATAATGAGTGGATCCACTCTGAGAGTTGTATGCGGGTTTTAGTTTCACCACTTGCTTTGCTTCTTCCTGACATGATGACGCAATGAGGGATTCGAAGGGAGACAAGCTTGCAACTGCTTGTTTGTTATTATGTAGTTTTCTGATTGTGCTATTGCTCTAGAGTACCTAATAGGAAGAAAGAATCTGCCTATGTACCTGTTGCCTGTGCTGTTTTGTGATCGTGGAGTTGATGTTCTCTTGGGGCAAATGTACTGATTCCCACGCTGCGCACTCCCAAGCGCCTTTCGATCACCTCAGAAACTGACCACCGCACCGTTGGATGCGGTATCGTTTATTCAATTTACAGCTGAAAAGGGACCAAAAAAGGGACCAAAATTTGAGAATTTTAGTATGATGTTGGACAAATTTGGTGGAAGGTGCGCGCATTAGACTTCAGCTATAACTATCAAGTAAAAGTATTGGCCATTATTTTGGCCATATTGTTTAGGTTAGTAAGATCTAAAGGCATGGATGCATACTTACTGATACAATACTGACTATTTTGTGCTCATTGTGCTGCTAGCTCTTGCCAAAAATATTTTGGTCCCTCGAAAAAGGGACTCGTAGAGATGGACGATTCCTACGTAGCAAAGAGGAGCTGCCCCCTTTCCTCTCCTTTGTTGGCCAAATCACAAATAGCTGCGCTACTCCTGCAAGACAGTAATAGCCCTCAACATGAACAAAGTGATTTGGTCTCTCAAAAGGTAGGGAGGGACCAAATCAAAAATCAAGCCTACGACGGCAGGCCCAAAGCTACTGACCACTAGAGACCATACATACTTATCACGACATACTGGAGTAGAGCATGCCTATTACCCGTCGGCTCGTGGTCGCTCTCACGATCTTGTGTGCAGCCTCATATATTGTCCAGTTCCATCAATTTTTGCAGCTGCATCGACTTGATATCCACCAACATTCGCCGCTGACAAAGAGCCACGATATCGCGGCAGCTTCTTTATCAGCCAAGAAAATTGAACGGGATGGCTCACAACTCTCATCATCAAAGAACGTGCACATAGTCTTTTCGACCGACTGCTCCGGATATCAGCACTATCAATCCATCGTATCGTACTATTCTATCCGTCGATCGGGTCACTTGGGACCGACCACACGCATTGTCTCTGGATGCACTCCTACTCAACAGCAAGATATAACAAACGAGTTTGAAAGGATTGACCCTACGAAACAAAAATTAAGAGTGCATTTCAGCCAATCTTTCGTTTTGAAGGGGAAGCATTACAAATATAGTAATAAACCTGGAGGATTGTACCATTGGATGAATCACACAACTATTGAAGAATCGGTGATTGCATTGATTGATCCGGATATGATGTTGTTGAGACCGATCACTCCCATCTTGGGGATGGACATGGCAATCGTAAGTAGCAATGGATCTAACGACCGACGTGATAAGAAGAAGAATCAGCTTGTGGAGTACAAAGACAAGAATGGCAGAATACAAATATTGCGACAAAGTAATCTTCCACAATTACCACCATTTATCACAAAGGGCGTAGCGGCAGGACAACATTTTGGCATCGGTGGACTGTGGGCCTCGGCAGGGGAAAGCGATGCACGAAAAGACTTTCGAGAGTTTAATTTGACCAGAGTTTGTGGTCCATCATCTCCATGTTTGAATCAGCCTCCTCATGATAACACTGATACATCAACTCATTACACAACTCGTGAAGAGGCGGATAACAACTATGCAGTTGGACCTGTATATATTGCCTCTATTGCTGATTGGAAAGACTTGCTCCCCAAATGGCATGCGTTTACTCCTCGTGTGTATGAACAGTATCCAAAGCTGCTTGCTGAAATGTATGGATTTACCATGGCAGTAGCCGATAGACAATTGAAGTTCGCACTATCATCGAGTTATATGGTGAGTGATGCAAGGACAATGTCACCAACAGAAAGTTGGATGTGGATTGACGAGTATGGAGAGAA
The DNA here is from genome assembly GCA_018806925.1 of Skeletonema costatum. NCBI lineage: Eukaryota > Bacillariophyta > Thalassiosirophyceae > Thalassiosirales > Thalassiosiraceae > Skeletonema > Skeletonema costatum. The sequence goes on along the minus strand of JAHBBA010000146.1, from coordinate 26,286 downwards.
TGCACAGTCAGTTTGTGAGGGGGCAGGGATGAATAGGTTGCCAGATGAAACGCTTCGTCGTCTAAAGAATTATGGGTATGGTTATCAAGATGATGCAAATACAACTAACACCGCGGGTGCTGGACCACTCCCTACGACTCTCCACTACTGCCAACGATATGAATTTGCAAACCACACCTTTGCCAAACGAAAAATACGCCATGATTTCTTCCGATGTGATGGTACGCCGATGGACTTCGATGCGGATGCTATCATGAGGGAGCTGGACTTGTTAGATGTGAGTGGATTATCCGGAAGTCAAAAGAAGGTGCAGAGGAGGATGGCGTATATGATTTGTCACTTGATACCGTTGATTAATCTTGCGTTGGAGGAGTATAAAGTGGATATGAATTGCTGATTAGTCATTCGTGTGAATTTTGTAGAAGCATGTGTATCGGTTCAAACTGAAAGGGAGGACGAGAAAGTTTCTCTCAATTGAGTCGAACATGTGGCTGTGGCGATTGATCGCTCTTTTTTACGGTCATCTGAGAGCTCATAAACATCACAAAACAGAACAACCAAGAGACAGAAGAGATGGCTCATCTTTTTACCAGTTCAACAACTTTGGAGGTGGGTACACCTCCCCCTTCAACTACGCGGTCATCTTTCAACGTACTATTCCATCGATTTGTGGACCTCTCAGCTGAAAGGGGCCAGTATGTGCATTCGCCCGAGTTTGAATACAGCGGACGGAAGTGGCGTCTAATTGTCTACCCTGGTGGTGACAGTGCAGCATCAGAGGGATTTGTCTCCGTTTACCTTCAACTGCGTTCTGGAGAAAGTTGTGAGGTCGATTTTGGCATTTTTTTTTCAGAGCGGAGCTACAGGAATAAAAGTGTCGGAAAAGAAAACCAAGTATGTTTTTGAGCTGCCAGGAAGCTGGGGTTGGAGAGACTTCACGAAGCGTTCTAAGATCTTAGATAATGAAAGCTTACTCGATTTGAATGGCACGTTGGCAGTCGTTATGTCCATGACCATGAAAGAGGAACGTTTAAGTGTGCAACCGTTTGTTCCTAAGAATATTTTCAACGATTTGATGAATGGGCTGCTTTTTGATGAAGATACAGCCGATGTCTGCTTTGAAGTTGGTACTACTGAGGTGGATGAAGGAAATACTGTATTCCATGCTCATCGTCTTGTTTTGAAGAAGTGTACACCCATGCTCTCCGCCCTCTTTGACTCCTCCAATACGCTTGAGGGCGACGAAAAAATGGCAAGGGCGGTCATCACTGATGTCAAGCCAGAAGTGTTCAGGCTTTTGTTGGCCAATGTATATGGCAGAAGTATGGCAGAGGACGATATGAAGACGCACGTGAAAGACATCATCGATGCCGCGGATAAGTATTCCATCGTCAACCTTAAGTTGGGGGCGGAAGCAGCCTATGTCAAGTCAACCAAGATTACTGTGGAGAATGCGATGGATAATCTACTCTATGCCGACGCACTGAACTTAGCTCTTCTCAAGGAGGTAGTGATGGATTTCCTCGCTGAGAATCACGATGAAGCTGTTAAAAAGGTATCATTTGCTGACGTGCCTGGGCATTTGATGAAAGATCTTCTTGTGGCTTTTGGGATGAGCAAGAAAGAAGAAGAAGGCAAAGGAAACGAAAAGGAGGAGGACTTCGACGTAATGCGTGTGAGTGAGCTTAGGGTAAAGTTGGACAAGATGGGATTGGATGTGGATGGCTCTCGTGAGGCGATGATTGAAGCTCTTCGCAAGAGTTCTAAGCAGAGCTGAGGGTTCTTTGTACTTAATGGGATGGGGTGAAGAGTGTGTGCGTTAATGTTCTAATTTAGATGATCATTTTAAGATAGAGATACGTGAAAGAGCATGCGTACCCTCCTCCTCTCGCATCACTCAACTCTCCTTTGCACGCTTTTCATTATCTTTTCCTCCACCACCACTCTCATTCTTCCTCTTTGCACTAACATTCTTCCTTCGCGTTCCTCTCCTACCTCCCACCCGAGCCCTAATCTCTCTTACCTTCTGTTCATCCATTTCATTTGTTCCAGTTTTAGGACAAAGCTTTGTCCCTAACAAAATATACCCTCCATTTTGAGAAATGCTCATGTTGGGATGAGTCCGCCCTTCCAACACTTGAAACTCACGGAACCATGTATCCGTCAAACGGAGATTGATGGCAATATTCCTCCTTCTCATCATGGGTACTTCATTGCCATCCTCTTGATTCTCGACTACATAGTAGTTCTGAAGCGTGCGGAATGTTTCGAGGAGTGGCTCCAAGAATTCATGGTAAATTACAAATGGACATGATGGAGCCAAATATGGGAGAAGTCGGAGCAGTGTTGCAGTGGGGTCATACTTGGTGGCAATGATGAGAGAATCACATTGTCTCACATCTTGTGGGATATCTGTATTGTCATCAATCACCATTGCCCCAGCATCCTCCTTGTTCTCCCCAACTGTTGCTGATGCTGTTGATGAGGTTGGGCCAGCAGGATTATAACTCTCATCCACATCACGACAACCATCCACCAACTCCCTCAACTCCAACATTGTATTCCTCGTCAACTTACGTGTAAACCGTGCACTCCTCTTGGACAAAAAACTCCGACACCTTCTTTTCATTCTTGACATCTTCCGTCAAATACCTCCGTGTATGAGGCTGCAATGACGCCGGCCACTTAATCAAATCCCTATCCCGTTTTTCCACATCGACAATCTCACCACTTTCCTCATCTTTCAACAAGCGTTCCGTCTGTCTCTTTTTCTCGTCATAATCACCAAACACCTCCCCAAACGCAATCCACTTCAAGGCTTGTTTTTCCATGACTGTAAAATTCATTCGATTGACCACATCCAAATATCCCGGCTGCTGTCCACAATACAAACTTAACACACTCCCATACCCCCCCATCCTTCGTACACAACTAGCCGTAATGATCCCCTGCACCGCCGTATCGACCACCAACACACGTTGCCCCGCACATATATTCGCATTACTCAACACCTGCCCCAATGTATCCTCCCTCAAATTACAAATTTTACGTGCATCCCTCAAATGCATCGCCGAACAAAGCGTCGAGGGGGTAATCCTCACAATCCGACATCGAGGCTGATACTTCAATTGCTTCCGTTTGACATACTTGGCTTGACTGAAGGCAGTTTTGGAGGAGAAGGTGGAGGAGTTGGAGATGAGGGCTGCGACGATTGTGGATCCGGGTGTTTGGGTGGAGAGGAGGGTGTGGACTTGGGTTTGGGTGAGGGTTTGGGAGGTGTTGTCGTCGATTAGGTTGCGGTTGTCGATTATCTTTTTGGAGGGGACAGTTGTTTCTGTGTTGCTTTCGTTGTCGTTGTCTTTTGTTGGTTCTTCTTCTTCTTTGGCTGCGGCGGTGGCGGCTGCGGTGGCAGTATCGTCAGTCTTTGCAGCTACATCCACAGCAGCAGCATCACTATCATTCTTCTTAGAGCCATCTACTGCCGTCACAGTCGACTGCTGCTGCTGCTCAATCATTTGAGTAATATCCGATTCATCCGGTAATAAATCCTCTCCTTCCGGTAATGGAATCAACTCATCCCTCCCAACCTCCAAAACAGTCCCATATGGCAATCCAATCAAACTATGAGTCGAATAGGTCCGTTTATTGATTTTGCACGGTGGGAATGATTTGCTCCGTTTGTAGGGCACGGCTTGTGCGAAGATTTGACGATTGTCGGCGAAGTGGAGGAGGAAGTAGTCGTTGGCGCGGAGGTTGGGTGGCTGGTCTAGGAAGGTGTTGGGATCGACGGTGGACGACATGGTTATCGGGTTGATATTGAAGTGATGTGTAGGCTCAAAATGTTGACATGTTTGATGCACTTTTTCACTTTTTGATGGTGGAGGGTTGAATGAAAGTGTTTAGTCTGAGGGCTAAAGTCTGTCCGATTTGAAGGGGGTTATCCTTAAACTCAAAGATAAGGGCTGCTGGTCATAGCGGTGAAACTTATTAAAAACCTGAGTACTAATTCCCATGTAGATAAGAGTCCTTCTGTTGAGGACTCCCTAATATTTAAACAAGTCCGAACTTGTTTAAAACTCAATAAATACCCAGTACCGGGTTGTTAAGGTTGCAATATGGGTAGTATTTGGAGCATTTGGATCCACTCGCCGATCTTAAAGAGCTCACGATCTCCACTGCACCGCACCATGGCCACACAAGAAGATATTCCGCACTAGAGCTCTACAGAGACGACAATGGCAAAGACCAGAGGAGCCAAAGATACAAAGAAGAGGAAGGAACGTCGGGGAATGACCGAAGACGAGAAGTTGGAGCAGCAACGAAAGGCAAAGGCTACGAAAGATCGTAACAAACAGAAGGAGAAGGAACGGGCCGCAAGAACGAGGCCAGCAGCAAATTTCTTCAATCCCCATGGCTCTCAACAAACGCCTACTGCAACAACTTGGGAGGTTGCCAGCAACAACAATACCAACAACAACAGCGTCAATAGTGATGACGTTTTGATTGAGTCTATAGCTATAGGTGGCGGGGCGGCAAACGAGGAAGAACATGACGGCGAAGAACAAAACAATGATGACGAAGACGAGCAAAATCAAAGTGACGACGAAGTAGTCATAATCGATAGTGCTTCGCCGAGATTTGTCACACCAAAAGATGTGGGTGCAACTCTAGACGTAGAAGATGATGAGGATGAGTGTGGTGGTGGTGGTGGTGATGATGATGATGATGATGATGATGACGGCGATAACAATAATAATGACACCACTAAACAAGCAGGCAAGAGGGAGTTATGCGGCAAGTTTTGCGGGCCGTTCAGGAGCGCATTAAGTACGAAGAGAGCGATGCCTTTCCAGCGTTGGGGACGAAGTGGATGTTAGATTATCTTAAGAGTCACAGCTGGTGCATATCTCGTTGTGATGTCCCGATGATTGCAAAGAAGTTGAAGCTGAACCCACAATGTTCAGTTGTTCAAGTATTATTATACAAAATTGGTTGTGTGGATGCCTCATCTTCAATTTGGTCATATGCCATGCTGCATTAACTGTAAAGACAACAACAAAGTTGGTGTTCATGGGTATCCATCTCAACCGGGACGTATAGAAGCGACGGGACGGCTTTCCAAAGATCGGTCATTACGACACTTGGGAAGTGGACGAGTTGCAATTGCTTGTTTATAGAAACCGTGGCTTCCTTCTTTTCCCTCATTGGTCAAATTCTAGTGAGTATGTGTCGACACCAGAGAGCTTTGATGTAGTGGCTTTGCAAAGTGAGGATGTCCAGAAAGCACTTGAAGCACGCTGTGAAATAATTGCACCTCTACCAAAGCCCACAAGGGAGCTACAATATCAGTGCAAAGCCATGGGGAGTCCGCTCCCATTTCTACCATTCACGAACCGCCGAGGAAACGAATGCAATTTTCGGCTTATCTGCATAATCTTTCATGTCCTGTCGCAAAAGTTGATGATAAAAAGGCTGCGATTGATTGGTGTGCTTTTGTTGATGGTCAGAAGATAATGCCAAAACTCCCATGCCACATCCGTACGTATATTCGCAAATGGGAGAGGAACCAACGATCCAAAGACTTATTCGAGCGATCCAAAAGCGGGAGAGAGAAATTGGCAGAACTTAATTCGATTGAGCTGCCATCGGCTGCAGCTTGCAATCAACCGATCCCTCTCCCCCCTGCGATGCCACAGCCAAAACCGGCAGCGATGCACAATCAGCCGTACACGATAGTTGCAAATAGCTTAATCGGCCAAATTCCTGTCTCTCAAGTCAGCAACAGAAAAAGGGGGCGTGGTAAAGATAAAGAAAGGGACGATACGTCAGCCGAAGCCGAGACGGTGCCTCACTTGTGTAGCGCAGGAAGGCCCTCATTTTGAAAACGTGTATCGGGCGCTGGCCGCGCAGCACATGCCAGTATTACTCCGCATAATAAAGTATGTATATTTGTCTTCTTTTCGTCATTATTATCGTCTTCGTATTTACTATATTGTCCTCGGATGGATAAGAGCATGTACGAGGTGAAAAATATCTTCATGGTTTTTGGAAATTCTGATCCAGATCTTTTCTCTCCTTTTTCTCTTTCTTTTTCTCTCTTTTTTCCTCTCTCCCTCCTCCTCTTTTCACATAATATGACGTTCACCTGTATCGCCCAAAAGCCAAGATAAGTTGTAGCAAATACCGTATATATAGTATTATATTATTAGGAGTACCTATAATACCTACCTACAAATCTCAAAACACAACCCGCCCCAAGCCAACCCAAGCTACAAGGCCCCGCCCCCAACCCCGCCCAGCGCCAGCGAAGAAGCTTAGCAAGCTGGATTCAGTTGATTTAGGTTAGGACTTGCATTCTCTCTTGTGTTGCATCACTTCCCACAACGTAAAATGATGATGTGAAAGCCTCAAGGCTGAGTAAGTGTTGAAGCGGGTGCCGAGATCCGAGCTCCGAGCCCGAGCTCTGAGTGACGAGAACGCTGATACATTTTCCAATCTACGCTGCAAAGCTTGTGCAACAACATCATATTATTTCAAAAACTCACATAACCAGAGAATTATAATTATTTTCAAACTTCACAACGAATAGAACAAAACAATTGGGTAGATACACGTTGTTCGACGATTTCCTAATGAGTGGATCTGCTTCTTCTCGTTCTGATAATACTCATATCGAAGTATTGAAAGAAAGAAAAACTTGGGTGACGACGACAGATTATTGGTTCCGGCGCTCATTTATCTTGGAAGCAAAAGGGGGGAGAGGGCAAGGAAGCAGCGAATGGAAGCCCTACGCTTACGGGAACCTGAAGAATATGAAATGCTGCAGCAGTTGGACGAAAATTTCACTCGAAGGAGCGTCGGCCGAATGTTAGAGCTGGCTCTTTTGCTGAGGACACTCCGTGGTCACAACTACAACATCTTCGAATACTGCTTTCTGGCTAGCCGCTACTTGGACGTAGAGGCTAAGCTACTGTTTATGGCAGCATTCTCTCTGATTGCCCAGATCCTGCTGTTAATTATTCTCATGTATTACAATATGAGAGATATCACAAACGTCACTTTGAGCAAAGATTGGGGTACGATCGTCGTTGTTGTTATCACAACTGTGTTCTTTGCCAAACTTGCGCATGCGCAATGGAAACACTCATATGATTTCAACGCTCTGTTTTGGTACTGGAAAGCAGGATATCCGAGGAGCAGAAGGTTCATCAACAAACAAGTCCGCAAGAAGGCACTGCTAGTCATCAACTTCTTTGTCAATGGGGTTCTCGGTGCAGCTGTTGTTCTTTTTAACATTTTCTTTCTCTTGATCTCAGAGGATGTAAACGATGCGATCGTCAATAGTCTTTCTCTCTTTTTCATTCTCGAGATGGATGATACATTGACACCGGATTGGGATGAGATGCAATTTGATAATCGCATCGCATTGACTGTATTTCGCTACCACGCTGGAGATGGCGGTGGAGACGTTCAGGTTGAAATGACACCTGGTTTAGAAAGTTTAGAAGACAATTCTTCTGCTTCTGCTTCAGAAGGTGATTTTTCGTTTTTGCTTGAGAGCGATGAAAAGGTCTACTTTGTGGCGGCTGACCATGCCATTGATGACATCTTAGTAGTTGGTATGTATTGGGCGGGGAGCCATGATAAGATAGTTGAATTCGGCATCAGTGGAAAGAATGGATGTGACTTTTTTGATAATATCAAGCAGTTTAGCTGTGTTAAGAGAACTGCTTCATTCGTGTCACATGTTAGTTGGGGTAATTCGTGCGTTAGTCCAACTCCCGACTTTTTCTGGCATCGGAGGAAGTAGTAGACCATTTTAGTCCCATACGACGAAGGAGTAGATGTCCCTGGAAGTAGAATTGGGGCAGGAGTGGCGGCTTCTTCTGATGCCCTGGCATCCATTTGTTCCAGTGATATTGCCTCAGGAATTTTCAATCCATGTCTTGTCATAATGTTGAGCAAGCCATTAGCATTAGATATCTGAAATTAATATATTTAGATTAGGACTTTTATTCTCTCTTACCGTTGCATCGCTTACCACAACGTAAAATGATGATGCAAAAGGCCTTACCTCTCGGTACCTGTGGTGCTAGTACTACTACCTTGACCATGCACAAGTCGGATTGGTATAGAAATTGCACGTGCCAATGGTACAGGGACTGAGTTCCCAATATGTTTCCGAATCTCAGTGTACGAACCGAACAGCTGCACTGAGTCAGGGAATCCAAACAACCGAGCATACTCACGAATCGAGAGTGTTCGATTCATCACTGTCAGTGGATGTTTGAACGAATTTTGTGTGGTAATACACGCCACGGGCTCTTCTAGATCCAACGCCTTGCTGTCCTTCCTTGCCACTCTCGCTACATGATTGAATGTGAAATTGCCATTGGGCAACTGTACCAGCCCCGATCGATGTCGTTCCATCTCACATTCAAGTTCGTTCATATCGTGAATTGCATCGCCCAAGGTAGCAAATGAATCTCCACCATGAGTTGGAGATGGCATACCCGGCAGTGGCATATCCGCTCGTGCCAGCGTGAGTATTACCCTCTTTCTCTTTTGAGGAACACCATAATCGATACTATTCAACACAGCAATTCTCACTTGATACTTAAGACGAATCAAATCTTGTACAATCTTGATGATGTGATGGACATTACTAGCGTCAAGCAAGCCCGTCACATTCTCAAACATGCCAGTCTTTGGTAGGAAAACCTCCGTTGCTCGGACCAACTCATGACAGAGAATATTGTTCTTATGATCATTTCGACCTCCGTAGATATTCATCCTGGAGAATCCATTGCATGGAGAACTGCATTGAATGTGATCTACATCCCCTCGTTTGGGATAGCCAGGTCGTTGCTCTGTGCATTTATCCAAGAATGCACCGACATCTTCATCGTATATTGTTGAATGGGGATGACATTGTCGTAGAGATGCTGCAGCCAAGTGATCTTTGTCGACTAGCCATTTACAATCGAATCCTGCCTCCTCATCTCCAATGGAACAGCCGCCAATCCCTGCAAACAAAACCAACTCTTTGGGTTTGGGATTTGTTGTAACTTGATCATTCTCCGGGTGCAGAGATTGTCTTGCCGCAGCTGCTGCACGAGGACTATTACATCGCCTCCGCCGACTAAAACTGAGCAATAAGTTTATTGCTCCGATCTCTCTTGAGATCAAATTCCACCAATCTCGATAGCACATCAAAATCTTCCTCCGATGCCACTAGTGTCTGTAAGAAGTCGGTACCCTTGATAGTCTCCTCCATGACAATTGACCGATCAATCTGCACTGGACCACCACCACCACCTTCACCACCATCAACACTTCTACTTCTCTTAGCAGCAGCAGCAGCAGCATTTGGAAAGCACTCCTGAACAGCAGAATGCATATGAAATATAATCCGACACCGTGCCTTGCGAATTGGGAACTTCTTTCCAGTAAATTCAAGTATCTGAATGATCCATCTATCTTCCTTTCCCTCATTATATCGTTCATATATACCCCCCTTGGTAATGATAGTCGTTCCAAATGTGGCAGTTGTTGCATCACATGGATGCATCCGTCGTGCTCGTTTTTTGGTAGGAGATTGGGTAGTACTTGTGGTGGTGTAATCTTCATCGGAGGAGTCGTCTTCATCATCCGATGAATAGTCCCACCAGTTGGCGTCGACATCATCATCTTGCTCCGCATCTTCTTCTTCATTATTGTCATCCTCCAGATCTGTATTACTACGTTGTGTCGCACTTGCACTCATATCTTCATCATCATTATCGACAGACACCTCCGTAGTTGTAGCAGCAGCAGCAGCAGCAGCAGCACGTTCCACACTAGGACTCATCCTCCTCTTCCGAACTACTAGGAGCACCCTCACTATCATTCTCCTCACAAACTCTCCTCCAACAACACCTCACTCTCTTCCTCACCACCCCACGAAGCAACGCAATATCCACTATATTCCTCCTTGTACTGAAAGTCATGTAATATAGTTTTACGATCCATGTGCCACCATTGACATTCTTTTCTCCAGTAGAGTTCAATTTCGTAGTTGGGAAGGTTGAGAGGGTGGGAGGTGTTGGTTGGTCGGAGTTTGCATTTGTGTATTGTTGATGTTGGCGATGAAGGGGGCTGTTGTTGTGGTTATCGATTTGCTCTGGTTGGTAGTGGACGAGCGATACCGAGGGCCATTGTATATTTGTGGTGATGCTGAGTTGAATATTGATGTTCCTTTGTGATGTATTATGATATGTTGTAATGGAAAGTGATGTGAAAGTGCACTGCACACTGCGTGCCATGATGGTGATGGCTGAGAGTAAAAGAACGTTATGCCTCTTTTTGCTACAAAGAAAGGAAATCATCATGAATCGCTGGTAGTAGGAAGTTCTGGTGATATATGTATTACCATTGGTTGGACGAATTGAGCGAGCACTACTAACTATTCGCCACTATTAAGTATGAGGCCGAGTGAGCTGGAAACTGGAAACGGTGTGTAGGCGGACTTTTTGAGACAGGCGTCTTCTTGAGATTTTCGTCTCGGGCAAATACGTACGTCGGTTTCTCCGCTTGCACCAGATGTTGTGATCCCATTATCTAGATATTGTACTCCGGCGGAGGCAAGCAGTGACATGAAGTCCCTTAGTTTATGTGAATATATTATATACAGATGCGGAGCATTCAATCATCCACTGAGCCAGAAATTAATGGTGGAGGCGATGATCTAATCTCAGCCGGCCGCCAAGTACGGTAATAAAACCCGCCTACTTCTTCCTCGGCCCATCATTATTATCATCCAGACCCTTCCGCTTCCTTGAAGAGAGTGGCCTCCCATCGTCATCTTTGCTCCCTTCATCGCTGCCATCATTATCATCCTCTGATTCATCTTCTGCCCGAGGAACACCCCCTTCCCCGAGCTCCCCCTCTTGCCATACGTCGAGCGGCCTGCAGAATGCCGCCATTTTATCCGGTTGAAGATTCGGAGTATCAGAAGACGGCGGCGGTATGCCTTGATGAGCCTGAAAACGCAATATTATGCGGTACACTTACGGTCATGCCAGTTGGGTTTCGAAATGGCATGGTGGCTGCTGTTCCCCCCCTGACCCCTGGCCTAAAATTTGGCCGATATTTGCGATGATGGCGTTTTGGAGAGCGTCTGCTTGGACCCTACGCTGTCTATCCTCTTCACTGACTTGATTCATCAGCATTAAGAGTGATTGGACAACCATAGACACCGCCGGGGTGGTGTTTGTGTTCGGGAATGTGCCAGCACTTGATGGCATTTGCATCCCACAGAGACTTGCAAGGGCCTGTATTGCGTTCATCTGATGACAAGAGACTGGAGGGTTACTCACCGGTTGAGGTGGAGGCGTTTGACTTCCAGCCAACATTCTTAGAGCAGTGTCGAGCAGATTCATTGTTGGGTTTGGTTGTTGCCATTGCTGAAATGGTTGTAGGTGATGATTCATGTTCAGCTGATTATTCATTGCAGGCTGTTGACTTTTAAGGGCTGTTGACTACTATGCTGAATTCTTGAGATAATGTTGGCAATGGCATCTGCCTGATTTGGCGGATTAGGCGCAACCGGTTGGTTGGATTGTGCCATAACTTGTTGCAGCAAAGAAGCCAGTGTTTGCTGTTGTGGCACCTGAACGTTACTAGACACGCCGGCGGCGGCAGCAGCAGCAGGCGCACTGTTGGGACCCAACCTTTTGAAATTTGGTGAACAAAACTCATAACGAGTGGGGTCTCTACTCGACACTCGATGGAAGCCCCACCGATAGAGCTTGCTTTGGAAACTAGCGAAGACAATTGGATTATCGAAATATGTTGGAATTATGTCCTGTTGAAATGCAAACAATGAAGAGATTAGGATGGGTATGCCGTACGTTATGAATGCATGTTAGAAAAGAAATCACAACAAATACTTACCTCCTCAAACTGGATTTGATCCATGATGATGAGGCTGCCTCCGTCGGTTGACCAATGGACGATGGTACTATTATTCAGGCTTTCTCTATCCAACATTACTCTGAGCTGATGGTACACATTATGGCAATGAGACGAAAAGAACAAAAAAATATTAGATTTGGTTGAGGCGATGCAGCTTATGGCGATGTATTCCGAATGCTCCTACCTTTTGCAAAAATTGCTCTCTGAATCCAGCTCGTCTTGGCTTCTTTTTGTTCCGTGGAACTGGAGGAGCAGCCGCTGATGCTGCTGCGGCAAATGATGGCAATTCAGGTTGAGATGCCGTTTGACTTGCCACCACTGTTTCCGCTGTGGATGTGGATGATTTTTTCTGCAGTTGCTCTTTGTCTTCGGCTCTTCGTTTCTTTTTCTCGTTCCGTGCAACTGGACGAGAAGCCGCTGCTGCGGACGGTAGGTCTGGTGATTGAGAAGATTTCTTTTGTTGTGCCACCACAGTTGTCGTGGCGGACGTTGATGATGGAGCATTTGTTGTTGTTGCATATGATGTGGACGTGTCGCTGCCTTTCTTTTCCGCACCATGAGGTGGTTGTTTGCGAAGTTCTACGGGCTTGGATGACAACTTGAGATCATCCCCAAAAACTATTCGAATCCTCCTCGCTTTCCGCAGTGGCTTCCTTTATGCTGGATGATGACATGCTTATTTTGTTATGTTATTAGTTGTTATTACTTCAATGATAAATGATAAGGCAGTAGTTCATTTGTAATTTGTACATAAATTAAGGCCTACTCAAAGAGAACAGAAGGCTGATGGTTCGCTGTGCTAGCATGCGATGGTCTGCCTCACTCAGTGCGTGAGGGAATTTTGAAGACAGTTTTGATGAAAGTACGTCAGTTGTGAGTTGTGAGTATGTCGGAGTGACACTGTAATATCATTTATGACTTATATAATATCTGTCACTTGTGGCTAGTCAACGCAGTTGTAGGACAGGTCATAAGGAACAGTTGACATCATGAAGAAGTTCTCAGTTTTAATGGCTAAATTAGTTATTTTAAGATGAGAAACCTTTCCCACGTTTATGAGAGCTCTGATAGATTACATATCACGATTGCGATGTCATCTGTATTCTTATGTCATCTGTCAATTGTCATTAACTATTTTTTATATCTCTCTACGGAAAAGAAGAAGGTTTACTGACGATCACCCGCGTACGCTGTGGCGCAGATAATGTAAATGTCATAACTTCATACCCCACAAGGTTCTAAGCGTTGTCGCCGCTGTGTTGAAGAAGCCCAGTTTCCTCGTCAATATCCTGTTGAGCACGTTGAGAATGACTTGGCTCATTAGTATAAGCACTCTCACGAGCCCCAAAAACGTGTAGGATGCACGAATAGTAATGCCGAGCCAGGTTTGTCCAGTGTAGAACAATGGACCGCTACTTCCATCTGGAGTTGAGATGGAGTAGATGAAGCACCATAATCCGAAAACCGTCCATGAGACAACATAGACAGCTGGTAACGAAACAATCACTGAAAACACTGCTCTTTGAAAGATATTGGCATTGGCTTGGCGACGTTTCAAAATGGGCTGGGTAATAGAACTGAGACGTTGCATTGCACTAGCACTATCGTCTGAAGATCCTGTCTCCTGTATAACAACCGCAGAGATGAGTCCGAATGCGATGAGTGTGCACAAGCCAACTTTCCTGTGAAGAGATCAAGACAGGGCAATACAGACACGTCATTGGAATCTCCCTCGAGCTCAGCTTCGTACACGTCAACGCAATCCTTCACTTTTATCACAACTAACAATTTAATGATTGTGTAGATCTGGAGTAAGAATTTGTGTGTGTATGCATATATTTTTTAATCGAATTTGATGCATACTAAGTATGAGCAAAGCAATAACACGAGCAGTGTAGTTGGCGACTTACCCATATGCCAAGAATGACGTAGGCAAACATGCATCCAAACAGCACTCTAGACAAGTCGTGCTTAGCTTCTTTCCCTTCTAATTTCCTCAACCCCGACACTGACTCGGCCAAATCATTATCGTTAGTAGTGCTTCTTGCAGTTCGATCTTGGATGATGGGATTATTACCTCCACCTCTAGCGTCATTCGTTGGGGATGATGAAGGCGTCGACGCAAAAGTGTTCGAAGGAGAAAGATCCGCCGCGGTATCAACATCATCATTCTGGTGGATAGAATCGCCATCGATTATAAACTTCGTTGGAGTAGGGAGAGCGGCGCTATCATCGCCGACAGCATCCTCACGATGTCGGCGTAGAATTTGTTGAGGTACTAACCATTTCTCCTGTATGTTCGTGGGTAATGTCAAGGTTGGCTCTTGTATGATATTGAGATATATGAGTGGCGTTCGTGTGGTGTGCAATGAATTTCGCAACGAGAGGCCAGTGTCGTGACGCCAGAACAGCCATTTGAGGCGCCATGATGTTGCCTTTTCTGTTCCCTTTTCCTGAGCGGATTGTAGTTATATGTATCACTTCATTGTGTGTTTCCCAAAAAGTGAGGTAAACGAAACTACTGAACTTTTATCAAGAGCGACAAAATGAGTGAATGAATTTTGGACATAAAATGGCGCCAACTAATAAAATGGCGCTAACTTGACACTTCTGACCATTTTATGCAAAAGGCAGGGCCGCTTATTGTAGTGCCACTGATGCCTCTCTCCTCAGAAGAGTGGTGGCCAATTAGCAGTAGCATAATCATCATCTAGATTTACGTCATGCCGTTGCTTCATCCCCGTATTCACACCACAATTGACGTGGGAAACCCCCCGTCATCGCCCGATGAATCAAGGTACAAGAGTATTCAGATTCATTTCCACGGCTTCGCATACCTTCCCCATGCACGGGGCCGTGGAATCATATCGCCTCGATTTTCAATGAATGACATCAATGGGAACTGGGCGTCTATCCGGGCGGTGAGTTGCATGCGCGTCATACTCCCCGCTCCTCGACTTATTTGGCAATTTACATCAGACTTTGTTCTCAAGGAAGTGTCACGGGCTTCGTTTGATGTGAAACTATTGAACAAGTTCGGTGACTTGGCGTGTAGAATGCGCTCCCCTGCGATTAATTGGAGATCTGACATGATCACAGAGTGGAGTTGGCCTCAAGTGATGAGACGCTCCAAAGTCTTGGATGAGAATAGGTATATTCTGGATGATGATGGCACGTTGGCAATCGTTGTCTCCACGAAGGAAGATGCAACAGCAGCGTTTGTTCCGAAGAATCCCCTTACCAAGATGATGAAAGGGATGTTCAATGATGAAACTACGGCCGATGTATGCTTTGAAGTTTGCTCTGCGGAAGGGAAGGATGATGATGATGATGGGACCAAGAGGGCAAAAACATCAACTTCATTCTACGCTCACCGCTCAATTTTGCGTGGATGTGCACCCATGCTTGCTGCTCTTTTCGATGTGGAGGATACTGGTCCTATGATATCTGCTCAAATCAGTGATGTTAAACCTGATATCTTTCAATACATGCTCGGCTATGTGTATGGGGGGAGCGTTCCGAAGGAAGAACTCATGACTCATGCCAAAGATATCATCAATGCTGCTGACAAATACTCCATCGTAAATCTCAAGTTGGAGGCCGAAGCAGTCTACCTAAACTCGACAATATTCACAGTTGACAATGCAATGGATAACCTACTGTATGCGGATGCCAAGAATTGTGCATTACTCAAGGAAACTGTGTTGGACTTCTTGGCAGAGAATAGCACGGAAGCAATTAATAATATCTCCTTCGCTGACTTCCCTGGCAGTGTGGTCAAAGATCTCATGATTGCTTTTGACAGGAGCAAGAAGCGGATTATACAAGATCATTGTTCAGACTCTGAAGGCGAAGATAATGACGATGACGATGGTGAAGATTATAGTTTGATGCGTGTAAGTGAGTTGAGGAGAAAATTAGATGGAAAAGGATTGGACGTTGACGGGTCTCGTGAAGCAATGATTGAAGCTCTCAAAAATTCAACTGCGTTATCGTATGCCCATGATGCCACAGATTAAGAATATGGCATTTTGTTTGAATAGATGTTGAGAAAACTTTGTAATTATACTTTTCTAATCTATCATTTTATCAATTTATACAAGTTCTATATCTCCATCGCAATCATTTACAATAATGTGTAGCAAAGTCTCAACAAATGTCCCACTTATGGACTCCCTCGCAAGCTGCTGTTCTGTGCGGGTATGTCAATAAACTTACTCGATACCGGTCCTCTGTAACCACGGCTATCGATAGCTTGCACATAAATGGTGTGTCTACCAGATGAAAGGCCTCTTGTTGGAACATCATAACGGACAGTCTCTTCAGATGTATCCCAGTTATCATCCAAAACTTCCATATTGTACTTTTTATCACCCACTTGATAATCATCTGGGTGCACATCAAGGTAGATATAAACGTTCGTGATGATTTGATTACCAGTTGGGTGATTAGAGAAGCCTGTGATGCTATTCACCATCTTGCTATCACTTGCCTTGGCCTTAACCCTGACCCGTCCACCAAAGACTCGGGCATTGATTTCCATGATATCTGGGCCTTTGACGTCTTTGTAGGGTTTCAGGGCCAGCTTGGCAGCATAGATCAATGAAGGTAAGTTGATGGGGACAACCTCATCCTCAAAACGAGCGCAATCTTGTTGGAAATCATCTCCAATCTCATAGCCGAAACTTGCTACTCCAAGAGCACCATACATGTAATCTGAGTAGTCACCTGCGGCTTCATACATAAAGTCCGGCTGACCGCCAGCCCACAATTTGTAAGAATTGAAGTAACTAATCTTGCGACCCAATGCCTCTAACGCTTCATTATCAGGAGATTTAGCGTCTCGGTGCCCCCAAGGGTAGTACACGTAGCCTCCACTTGCATGAATATCAATGTACACTCCTGTAATGTCTTCTCCAAAGGCTGTACTCATTTGCCCCTCGGGATCATCCTTGCGTTGATCTTCGGGAAATAGCTTTTTTGCATATTCTACCACGGCCCGTGTCTCGGGTTCACTGTTTGCCGATGTGCCATGGTAATCGTTGGCACAGGGATCGTTACTCGCTCCGTTTCTATCCCCCCACTTAAAGTCGAGGTTGCGATTGAGGTCAACTCCATTACCACATCCTTCGGGGTTCAAGTTCTTTCTCCAATACGAGCTGGGATATTTTTCAGATATGAATCTTCCATCTGGATTAACATACAAGATTGCATGAACTTCATTATGATCCATTATCCATGTAATGTCCGCATCAGTGTTGTATCCCTCCACCAACGTTTCAATGAACCGTGCGTTTAATTCCGGCGGTGCCCACTCACGTGCATGTACACCAGATGTGATGAGCATCTTGCCCTTTTCGGATGATTGACGGGCGCTGTTGGCATTCGTGACGTTGAAGGCATAGATGTCGTAGCCCGGTGGAAGATCATAGTTCATGTCATACTTGGAGCGGCTGGGATTATTCTTCTTGATGTAAGATTTGCCAATGGATTCCATGGCGATTAAATCGGGATATTTGGCAACAAGGTCCGTCATGGACTCGATCATTCCATCGAGTGAGCGAAAGCAGGATCGTCCATTGATTGTTTCATATGTATTTTGCAATGAACGTGTCGATGATGATGCATCGACGGTGCTGCTGCCGTTTAGGACTGCGGCGATCAAGGCTGTTTTGAAAAGGTGGTAGTTCATTTTTTATTATTGATCTGCCTATGGTGCTGCCGATGCCGATTTGGTTTTATGAAAGGATGGGATCGGCTGCGCTGCAGGGCAAGTTCAAACTCCAATCCAAGGACGGGTCGTTCTTGCTTTAATTTTTGGTGGGAGTGCGTGGTCTTGGCTTGGCCTGGTAGATGAGTAGTGCTCGTGACATAAAACAGCCTGGATTGTCGTAGGACCCACCACCAAAACAAACTCAGAAACCAGCTCAACTTTAACATAGGAATCCAGTAGGAAATAGTGTGACTGTAGCTGCTTGTCGTTCTGAACCCGTTTAGGACAACATAAATCAAAGCAAGAGCCAAATTGTACAGATTCTCACCCCCAGCATCATCATGCAAGAGCAAGCAAGCAAGATTACTCTTGCTTTTTAAAACCGAGCCGATAGACCCCTGAGCCTGCATGTCGCTCTCATAAATTCGATAAGCCGAAATCATCATCATCATCAACAATCTACACAACTATCATAAAATCAAACAGCAAAACATGATGTTATCAAGAGCATTCCTCCTCCTTCTATCTACATCGGCAGCATCCGCTGGCAATCTACGCAACGCCAAGAGAGATCTCAGAACACGTATCATCGGTGGAGATAAAGCAATTGAAGACCGATATGCCTACGCAGTCTCTCTATCCGATAGCTATGGGCACTTCTGTGGTGGCTCTCTCATTGCAGAGGATGTCGTGTTATCGGCAGCCCATTGCGATAGCAGCGGCGAAGGCAATTACAACGCCGTGGTTGGACGCCACGCTCATGATGACAATGATGGGCAGAAGCTCAGCGTGAAGGAGGCGTTACTCCATCCCGACTACGATGGTGATACTACCGACAACGACTTCATGCTCATCTTCTTGAACGAATCGGCAAACAGCAACACGTTTGTCAAACTCAACACCGATGCGGCCACACCTGAAACCGGTGCGGCAGTTACTGTGATGGGTTGGGGTGATGTTGATCCCAGTAATGAGCAGGAGTTGAGCAGCGAGCTCATGGAAGTAGAGGTAAATGTCATCACAAATGAAGAGTGTGGGGCGAGTGATGGAGATTTTGGAAGCTACGATGATCAAATCACAAGCAACATGTTATGTGCTAGAGAAGAAGGAGGTGGCGAAGATAGCTGCCAGGGCGATAGTGGCGGGCCTCTCGTGATCAAGGGAGCAAATCCAAATGGAGCCGATGATACTCAGGTTGGCGTGGTATCGTGGGGTATTGGCTGCGCAAGTGCTGACTACCCCGGAGTATATGCTCGCATAAGTTCACAGTATGATTGGTTGCGAAGGCAATGTTTGCCAGAAGTCAAAGAATCCACCTTCCTCGTTTGACTGTGAAAGCGTAGAGAGCAGTATCACACAACATCAAAATACTGACAGCAGCACCACCACCACCACTACCAGCGGTGGTTGGAACATTATTGTCACAGAAGAGTTCAGGCGTGGTTATGGAATCTTCACTGCAGACTCAAAGAGCAACCGGGCAATCCGATACAACAGTGCAAAGGGCAAAGCAGGTGTCATCCGCATGAGAACACGATGGAACATCAACTCTCAAGTCCAGTCAGATCAGTGTTGCCAATTTAGAGAGCAAGTTCAAGGTTTCAATAGATCTGGTATGCTGTGAATATGAGCCATGAAGACAATATCTGCGTTGACTATCAAACTAGTACAACCCAAGGCGAGAAATGTTGGAAAGGCCATGCATGACTTCACTCTGTCACAGTGGGAAACCAAGACGTTCGAATTTGAAGCAGAAGATGCAGGAATCTTTGAGGCTTCGCTTAAGAGTGGATGCATCAAGTGAAAGTGGAGATATCCTCATTTCTAGAGTCAACATTGAAGGGTGGTCAGCATAGATTTGAATGATGGGATCGAGATTGACAGAATAGAACATGTAC
The DNA here is from genome assembly GCA_018806925.1 of Skeletonema costatum. Taxonomy (NCBI): domain Eukaryota; phylum Bacillariophyta; class Thalassiosirophyceae; order Thalassiosirales; family Thalassiosiraceae; genus Skeletonema; species Skeletonema costatum. The sequence continues at coordinate 6,720 of JAHBBA010000146.1, read as the reverse complement.
ATAAATAGTAATTATAGGCTGCTAACATTCATATCATATTTCGCAACTTTATATTCCAGATTCATGTCTTCGAGCGTTATGCCCACATATAATATATTTTCTAATCAAGTGTAGAAATGTCTGATCAAGTGTAGTTTCTTTTGAAAGAAGCCCAGTTTCCTCGTCAACGTCAACATTCTGCTGAGCACGTTGAGAATGACCTGACTCTTTGGAAGGAGAAGCACTATCACTAACCCCGAAGACCGTATAGGGATGCACGAATAGTAATGCCGAGCCAGACTTCTCCAGTGTAGAACAACGGGCCGCTGCTTCCATCTGGAGCTGAGATGGAGTAGATGAAGCACCATAATCCAAACACCGTCCACGAAAACTACATAGACTGCCGGTAACAAAACAATCACAGATAACAGTGCTCTTTGAAAGATATTGGCATTTTTTGCTTGGACGACGTTTCAAAATGGGCTTGGCAATTGAACTGAGACGCTGCCTCGCAGTATCGTCTGAAGATCCTGTCTCCTGTATAACAACCGCAGAGATGAGTCCGAATGTGATTGAATGTGCACATGCCAACTTTCCTGTGAACACATGAATACATTCCGACAGGTCACTATCTCCCTTAGGCTCAGCTTCATACAAGCGAGCACAACCGTAGTAGTTTGATAAACGACGATAAATTTAATGATTGTGTAGATCTGGAGCATGCAACGATTGTTGTGAGTATGTTAGCAAATCAATAAACGTAATCAGCACATGGGATGACTTACCCATATGCCAAGAACGACGTAGGCAAACATACATCCAAAACAGCACTCTATACAAGCCACGTTTAGATTTCTTCTCCCATCTAACTTGCTCAAACCCCAACGCTGACGTCGGCCAAACAATCAATATCGATGACTGCACTGCTTACAGGGCAATCCTGGACGATGGTATTAGTATCTCCATCAGCCGTAGTTGTCTTCTTTGAGGGAGATGAAGGCGTCGATGTAACATCGTGAAAAGGAGAAAGTTCCGCCGTAGAATTAGAATCAGAGATCATTAACTTCGTTGGTGTGAGAGGATCATCGCTACCATCGATAGCAGTGTCCTCGCAGGTAGTCGGCGTAGTATTTGTTGAGTTGCGAATCATTTTCAACTACTCTTTGATGATGTTCGTGGGAATGGACTGTTCGCTCTGTTAATGTTACCGACGAGGGGCGTGCGAGTGTCACCTGCCTTTTTCGGGGCCCTTTTGGCCACGTCGCCTTCAACGTTCCTCGAAAAATTCCAATCATGAACGGTCTTGTGAAGGTTACATGCATCACTTTGCATCTTTGATGTATCACTTCATCTCCCATGTTTTCGTTACACATCACATGACATATCAAAAAAGTGGGTGAGGCGTTGAGATGGACACTGTCGCAGCGCGATACAAGAGAAGAGAGCTGCCAGTTTAGTTTTCTTGTCGAGTGATAATAGCAGTATGTAGATTACTAGCCTCGCTGCGCTCAGCTAGCCTGCCGGGAGTGTGTTATCTGTGTGTGATGCTGGTATGGTGCGTGTTACTACTTGTGTTACGGTATTGTCTCCTTGTCTGTCACACTCCAAATCGAGTGATCTGATAAGTTCTTCTTGTGATCAAATCTTGTTTTCCAAGGTTAATCTGCGTGGGTCGTGGGTCGCTCTGGAGCTCGAGCTGCTTGAGAGATTCTGGAGTTGTTACAAGTGTGTGTGCTACTGTGCTATTCCTCTCTCTAGAGCTGCAAGGGAAGAGCCGACTCAAATGAAAGCAAGCAACTTCCTTGATTAGCCCACGAAGACAATGTCTCCGTTGCCTTGCCTATCAAATAAAAGCAAGTACCCAGAGGGTGAGACCTGTTGTTATGCCTTTGCATTTGCATCTATTTCTATCTTCCAGTGTGGGAGACTAATACATTCCAACACTAAACAAAAACTGCCTTGTGCTGGGAATCCATGTAGAGAGCTCGTACTCACATTTGTTTCATGATGAATGAATGCGTGCTTCAATCGCAGTGCTCGCTCATTAGGAAGGAAGAGGACTCTTGACAAGAATAAGTGAGAAAAACTAATGGAGTGCCAGCCATAACGTCCCTGCCGCCACATGATCCACAAGAGTTCATTGATAGAAATCTACAAATGCGCTAATATTGCTAACAATCATCCTCATGAAACAGGATGAGTTTTATTATATTACAATATCACGTGTCATTCTAACTAGGCACAACGTAGCCGAAGGTTTGAGATCCAAAGAATGTCAAATATGGAGGCACTGTTTGATCTCCTTCTTTTCTCACAGGACGGAATAACAGCTTGTTTGGGTCCCAGTAAGACGAATGAACGTAGGCATCAACGACTTGCGCCATTATTAAAAGATGATCGTCATCAATTGTCGGATGCATGCTTGCATTTGCACCAGATTCTTTTTCATTGGTAGCATCAAGATTGTCAGAAGATTGAGGCCCAAGCAGCGCGTATACGCGGCATCTCAAATGTGCAACGGTCCCTTTGATTGCAAACAAATCGGACTCTTCCAGCGAGGTATCGTCATCGCTTCCTAGGGGAACTGGAACCAAACCTAGGATCCCATTTCTTTTTATATTGTCCATCTTCTGCTTTTTTCTTTGTCGATTGCTCAAGTTAGCGTACATATCTTCAGTCTGCTGAGGAACTGTTGTTGTATCAGACTGAAACTTGGAACAACATCTTCCAGAAATAGAACCGACATCCTTTACCATTTCTTCCATACCCTTCACAGGAACCGAGAGTGAAAATTCAACACCTGCTTCATAGATGCAATTGCCGCCGCCGCTACTTTCATCGCTTTCATCTATTCGCCTGCGAGCTAATAATTGTGTTGAATAACGTGTCTTATGAATTGAAAACAGAAACCGTCCATTATTATTTGACGCTGTAAGCCATGATAGCACCATGACATTCCTCACTCTGTTATTGTGTGGTGGTTGAGTTTGAAGATCATTTTTCTCGGATGATACTTTTCTATCACTGTCTCCATCCGCATTTTTGAATGGGTGGCTGTTGGTGGTGGCTAAAAGGCATACAGGATTAGTATACAATAGCCGTGAGAATTCCTTCCCCGACTGTAAGTGGATCCACTCCGTCGGGCTGGGTTTAGTTACTGTGCCTTTGAGATTCATGATGATGTGTTGGTGTTGTGTTGAGCTCGTCTATTATTTTCTTGTGGGTTAGTTGCATGGATGGCGTTGGCGGAATATTTTGTGACAGTAGATGAAATGCTGAATGATTCGTGTGCACAAGAAATGACAAACTCAGGAAAAGAGAGAATTAATGAGTTTGTACTTACAATATCATTAGAGAAGATAGAATGTAGCAATATAATAAGAGAAATAGGTAACCGTTATTAATGACAACATTACATCTTCCAGAGCTTTATTCATCTACCTCTCTAATCTTGCTGATAGGGAATGTTAGAGTACAAACAATGCTCAGCCCGCTGCACCTCCCTCCCAATATACGCAGCATGACCAATCGAAAACTCCAACTTGGCTGCATCCTCCCACTCCTCAAAGATAGCCGTAGTCAACTCCTTGGCAGTACGTCCCTTCCAAACCTTCATTGGCTCTCTCCTACTCCCACCATTGCAGCATTTGATCTTGTTACCCTGCAAATCACAAATTTCTCCCTTGTCATTTACAATACAAGAGTAGAAACTGGCCACGATTCGGTTCTCATCCAGCTTTACCATAAAGTACCCTTTCGAATCCATTTGAAGACTTCGTGACGACAAGAATGTATCCAACAACTTGGCATCATCTCTATCATCTTGACTCATCCACGATCCCTTGGCACCTCGTCCACCATCCTCCACCCTCTTGACAACATTCGGACATCCCGCCACCATGTGCACAACCTCTCTCGACTTCGATGCCACAAATTGATTCAACCACCCCTGATGATCGGCAAATGTTCGTGATACTGCATCCGATGCATGTCCCCCTGATCCAATCTCATTGGTGACAAATACAAATGTCGTATTCCACTGTGCAATCATGGTAGTAATCTCTTGCTTCATTGCGTCTGATGCGGCTTCGGCAGCTGCGATGCGTTCTTTTGCAGTGACATCATCCTCCCCATCGGTTGTCAATGAGAACACTTTGTATTCCAACATGTAATTGGTGAGCCACAACGTTAGACAATCTACTAGTACCACCCTTTCCACCATTTCTTCCAAATGCTCACTGGGATGCAATGGAGCCTCAATCGTCGTCCACCCGGCCAGTCGTGTGGTGCGATCCGCTTGATGGCGTTGGATACGATCGATCATGTCGGCATCGACATAGTCTCCGCTGGAGGAGGATGTGGCGAGGTAGATGGGGTGGGGTGAGAGTTTTTCGCAGAGGTTTTGGGCGTAGGATGATTTGCCGGAGCGGCATCCTCCTGTGATTAGGTAGACTGTGGCTGGCATGGTGACTGCTTAGCTTGAGCGAGCGGCTGTGTGAATTGAAGACATAAATAATTGATGCACGTTCATCATCATCAAAAAGATCGGAGGGTGGAGGTGGAGGGTGGAGGATTCCGGAGGCTACAGTGAAGTCGCTCGAACTATACCCCCCGGGGGGTATAAGAATTTCAGGCTAGGCTGGGTCTGGGGGGGGTATAAGTCGAATATGTCAGCAGTAATCTCTAGTAATTAGGGAGGGGGGTATAAGAACTTGGACCCTAGGCTGAGATTTGGAGGGGGGGTATAGGCAAGTTTGGGGGGTACAGTTCGAGCGATTCCCCTGCAGCTGGAGCATGTGCTTCGCTCCCTTTGAGCTTCGTATGTTGATCACACTGTTAGTTTGATTTCAATTTTAAAAACATCTACATTTTTGCGTCAAATGTTTGTTAACGCAGCTTTTCACGAAGCGATCTTTGTGGAGATCACGGAAAGACAGATGCTGTCAGAAACCATCAAATCCCTCCAATCAAGCACAGCCACAGCCGCGATCTAATTGATCACATTACAAGTAATTGCATTGTTCATTGCAGCGGAGAAGATATCACCTCTTAAGGTAAGTTGTTTAGTAGTAGAACAGCTTAGAGGCTATTGGTAGTCGGTGGTCGGGCAAAGCGATCAGGCATAGTCCAGATAGATACCAGAGTTGCAACTAACCAGAAGCCCTTTTGGTTGCAAGAGCTTTGTTGGCCTAAAATCTTATTGTGATAAGACGCCCGATACGATATGGTGTTATGTCAAGACTTATCAAAGAATGTCATGGATGTGTTCGTCGTCCCTCTGTTTCATGTCACCGCCGTCATCTCATTCTTGTTTCGCTCATCTCTCTACTACCTCACCAACCCATCAGTTGACTCCATCAAACACACACAAAATGTTCACCAAACTCGCCATCGCAGCAGCCATCGCCACACAACCGGCCTTCGGCATCGAGACAAACACCCTCGACACCAACACCATCCTTCAAGACGTCGAAAACACCATCGGAGACACCTGCATCAAAGACTTCAACACCAACCCCACCGCAGACCTCTTCCCCACAAAATGGTCCTCACCCTCCATTAAAACATATGGAGACGTCGATCTCTACGGTGCCAAGTTCGAACCATCGGTTACTACGGAATTATTGGATATTACCTACCATAATAACTACAAGATTATTCATAACAAGTTTGTGAATGCCACGTATTTGTTGTATCAGTGTGGAACTGAGCCACCGGTGGAGGAGGTGGAGAGTGGGAACCATAAGTTGATTTTGGAAGTGCCTCATAAGGGTGGGTTGTTGCTTACGTCGACTGTGCAGATTCCTGCGATTGAGTTGTTGGGATTGAGGAATGAGGTTAAGGCTTATGTTGGGTGAGTTGTTTGTGTATTACATGTAGATTGATGTGTGTGTAGTTTACTTCCAACACGTGTTCACTTAACAACAACACACTTATTATTATTGTTCCCCCCTACATATTTATAGAAACACCAAGTGGATTTCAAGCCCCTGTCTCAACTACATGTTGGATGAAGGCGAAATCATCAACGTCGACGGAGATCGTGACGATGTTGGCCATTCCGAAAGTGCCTCATCCGTAGAAGCCTTCTTGGCAGCCTATCCCGATGCACTCGTCCTCGGGGGACCCTACGATAATGCTGATGCCGCCAACACCATGGTCATTGCCGGTTCTCAAGAAAACACCAATGTGGGACAATTCGATTGGATTGCGTTCTATGCTGCGTTGTACAATAAGGAAGATATGTCGAACCGTATTGCTGGCTCGGCTCAGCAGAATTACGATTGTGCCAGTGAGAACTCGTACTTTTTGAGTACTTCGCCTATCCAACGTAAGTTGAAGGCGACTACTTCGACACGAAGAGTTGCCGAGGGAGAGGAGGACGGCAGGCCTACTCTTTTGTGGGCGAGTTGGTTCTCGGGTTATGGGTGGTCCGTTGCCTCTTGTCCCACTTACCAATCTGACACTGAATGCGAGTGGGCCGCCGCCTGCAACGTCAAGATCTTGTCCCGTCCCGAAGGAGTTGGAAATGCCCCCGAAAGCTTGGGAGGCCGTTACTGGTATTTGTCAGATGAGGAATTCTTGGAATTCGGCAAAGATGCCGATAGGTGGGTCTACAAATCTCAGCATTGGTTGAAAGTCTTTGAGGAGAAGGGGGAGGAGTACTTCCAGCAATTCAAGGCGTACAGGAACCAGCAAGTTTATGACACTCAAGGTGTCAGCCCAAACTCTTGGTATGAG